>LBNU01011047.1:72089-96123 GCA_014162995.1 Artemisia annua
GGTTATTCCTAACAAGTCTTAGGGAGTGGCGTTCAAATTCCCTTAACTCTATAAGTTCTACTCACTCTATGCGATACGTCAAGCATCCTATCATTGAGCTCACCGATAGCAACCTATGCATGAATACTACCTTAAATCGATTAACGCACATACGATTCACGTTTCTTAAACGTTCAAGCTTGTTACCTTATAGGAATATTAGCCAGTTTTTCTCTTAGTCTAACGTAGATGAAACAATTCACCCAAATACAATCACAACATACACATCACAAGTAATCAATAAGTTTAAGGTTTCATAGGAATCTAAGCAAACACAAAGTAAATTAGCGGCCTAGCATTTGTTGAAAGGAAAGACAAGTACAAGCATAAATCCACACAAACAACATAAATATTGTATGAATTAAAGACTTATCTTGATTAAACATGCAGTTTAGGGGTTAGGCATCCCTCTAAGGTCACTAATACACGAACTAGGTTTAACCCTATAGTTCTTCACACAAAATTCGACTCTAGTTTTCCAAAGTTTTATAAAATTATGAAGAAATCGTTCTGTATATATATAAGAAAACGCGGGCTGACGGCGTCAGCCCATAGTGACGTTCGTTCAGCTCGGCCGATTAGGGGTTTCCAGACGCCTTCCTTTGGACGTGTCATTAAATTGCTGCGTTCCAGGATCTGACGGCCTTTGGCTTGACGGCGTCACCAATTTGCACTACGAAAACTCTCTGGCCCGTCACGAGTATTTTTTTTCCAATTCTGGACTTCACTTGTTCCTGACGGCGTCACCTTGTAGAGTGTGACGGCGTCACCTTCTGTAATCTTCAAGGTCTTTTGAGTTTTTGTTGTTTTCCGCACTTTTTCACTCCGAAAACGCCCGAAAATGCTTCTTTTGTGATTTTCCCTTCAAAAGTACCTAAAATGAGAAAAGAAACGACTTTGGGTGAAATCCAAACCAAAAACATACGAATTAGGACTCAAACCGACCCCTAAAAACGTAACATTTTTCGTCTCATCATATTGTCTCCTCCTACAAGACATATCTCCCATCTTGCTTCTCCTACACTCAATCCTATCACATACTCACATAATTCACAATTTGAATTTGAATTTAAACAGTCTTGCCTCACACCTTAACTTCCTCAACACACTTCCCTCTCACATACTCACAACATCCATATTTTAATTTGAATTTCAAATACATTTTTTTTAGTAAAGGGTCTCCCCTATAAATATATTACTCCAAAAAAACATTAAAGTACATAGGATGAGGGTGAATCTCATATCTCAGTCCATTACAGGAAAAGAAACGAACCTATTGTGCTTAAAACAAACATTGTTATAAGAGAGACAAGCCTATCTTACGAAACTACCAAAATAAAATGTCACTGACAAACAAAAACTACTTCCTAACTCTATCGCGGATACGGATGTCCCACGCGTCACAGAAATCAAGTTGTTCTTCATTTAAATCATCAACATCATATTCGAAATCATTATAGCCATCATAATCTTTATACTCCCGGAGACTTGCATCATTAGTTCCTTCACCGACATAATTCGGGTTATCCATATATCGAGTCATATCATCACCAATATCCTCGAATTCATCATATCTGAATCTTCCTCTTGCATTTCCATAGTAGTACTAGGTTCACTTACCGATGTCGCATTAGCCTCAAACACATTCTTGTCTCCTCCTATAAGACATCTCTCACACTCTTGCTTCCTCAACACTCAACTCTCTCACATACACTCAATACTCATATTCGAATTTGAAATTCAAATACGTTATTGTCCCTTCATCCAAGACAAACCTTGTCCAACACTCTTCCCTCTTACATTCTCACAACATCTAATTTAAAATTTGAATTTCAAATTTTAGAAGAAAGGTATTGCCCGACCATTGGGTAACACTCCCAGATAAACCCTTAGTCTATTGGTTCTTTTCTTTCTCATTCAAAATAGATAACTCTCCAACTATCTAGTTTACACTTCACTAAATATTATTAATCCATCTAAATCTTAGCTAAATGAATTGGTTGACCTTCTCTCACTTAGGGCTTTAAAATGAACTTGGAAATGTCAAAAGTGAAATGCACTTAAGGATTTAACAAGAGATGGATAAAGATAAACAAGCCATTTTGGTACAGACTCTGGCGTGCCAAAGTGGCACGTCGGGTGTTGATCTCACTATAGGTTGTCTATAAATAGCCACCTTTTGTATTGTGTTTCCTCACCTATTCCAATTCATTCTTTCCCTATATTTTCTTCTCTCTAATCCCTCTAAGTCTTTCAATCTTCTTGTGTCTAAACATCTTCTTATCATCATATTGAAATATCACTTCTTCGCAAGTGAAGAACCACAAGAACTTAATCCACTCTTTTGTGTTGTGTCGAGAGTCTTCTTCTACTCTCTTCTATTAGGTAGAGTCCCTAGGCTAGGTTAAGTTATATCAAACACTCACAACTCTCATATTCATTTGTAAAGTCTTATCAAGTTTGTGGATAAGCAAGGGTGTAAAAGTCTTGTACCTTGGTGGTCAAGCCTAGATCAGGTAAAGGTCTAGTTTGAGTTTTGTTGCTTCCTTGGGAGGAAGTCTTTGTAGTTTTAGTGGTCTAAGTGGAAAATCAGATCGCGAGATTCTAGTGGGTAGTTTCGCGAGATTATAGAAAAGAGTTTAATTTAGAGAAGGAAGAAGATGAAAACAAAATCAAGAATCTCTACCTTTCTCTTGAGCAATTTGTGGTGATATCTTGTTGTAAATTATAGAGAATAAGAGTCAAGAGATGGAGGTAAAAGAAAGAATTGCCATTAAGTGGTGATCACAAGAGGTTACAAGCGTGTAGTACTTACAGAGTAAATAAGTACGTGTAAACACCCTAATAAGCTAGTAAGATAAGGGTTAACACTCATAATAAATATTTGCAACATTTTTTGACAAAACACATAAATTAACACAAACTTAAACATACTTTTGGTTTTAAATAAATGTGCTTAGACCCAAAAAAAATAATAATAAAACAAAAATAAATAAATAAATAAATAAATAAATAAATAAAACCTTTGTGCATCGTTTAGTGAACGTGTTACTTTTAAGTTAGATAATGTATAAACATGTCAATGTATAGACCCATCTTTTAAAGTACATCAAAAGTACATAGAGACTCACGAAAAAATACAAAAAAAATACTCAATGACCCATGAATTTTGTGTCTCTCTAAGTACTTTTTTGTACTTTTTAGTGGGCCCTTTAGTACTTTTTGTACTTTTTTTGGTGCACTTAACTTGTGTCCTAGGGCACAAGTTAGAAAAACCTTTTATAAATAAGCTCCATCTATTATTTATTATATTTTATTAATAAACAAACAATCCTAATTTTTATTCCCATATACAAAACAAACAACTTTTAAACTTTCTCTCTTCTACATTAAATTCAAATCCAAATTCTAATCCAAAACCCATCTACAAACCAAACGGGCCCTGATAAATTTAACTTTGGGTTTTGGATTTGGTATGAAATTAAATGTGTTTTTTATGTACCGAATATGAATTTGAATTAACATTAAAAAAATTCAATCATTTTAGGATGTAAACTAACCGAATCATCGACCTGCTACCGCTTGACCGGTCTATTTAAACATTTTAGAAAAACCACATATGGTTTACGCGTGTTTTCTTTAAGTTTGATTTTCGGTTTCGTAGCCTGGCACCACAAATAAATGAATCGTGTTTGAATTAAGGCTATCCATAAGCTCGCCACCTGAATATGTCAAGTCGAACCTGACTCGATTACCACCCCAAACACTGCCACATAATCTTGAAAATGAGTTGGTCGTATTACTTTTTGCCACTAAACGTTAGTCTATTACAAAATTCATCGTCCAAACATCACTAGAAGCTTTCGTTTCTTGAACACATGGTGTTGTGGTGTGGTATTAGTTTAATTGAGGTCATCACACCCCACTTACTATCTTCCAATGTGATTTAAACCTACGGATGGCACGGAAAATTCATACTAGTAGGGACCTTGTCCCCGTATTAAATTTGAATGGAGAATCCGCGATATGATAAAACTGGGGATGATGGGAGCTGTGATTTGGTATAAACAAGGATAGGTATTTGCATGAACATGTATATTCACATTCTGTGTTCTCGAAAAAAAAGAAGATAGAAAGTGAAAGTAAAGTAAAGAAGGAGGAAGTAAAGAAAAAGATAGAAAGTGAAGTTGTCTTTCACCCCAAAAGTGGGGTGAAAGTTTTATAAGCAAAATCCACCACTTTCATTCACTTACTTTCACTTTATTTTCTAAAGAAAAACTTGAGAACACAACTTTTATTACTTTCACTTTCTTTCCTCCATCTTACTCAACTTGAGAACACAATGTAATATTTAAAAGTACAAATTTATTACATTTTCGATCAACATTTTATTCTGAATCCACACATACATAATAAATTTTGCATTTGCATCAAATACGGAAAAGTATTGTGGTTAATTTAACCATGAACAATATACGTTTTGTTTAGATATTTTTATGGGTCAACTCTATATTTTCATCGAGTGCATTTGACTATTGCGTTTATATGATATGGGAGAAATGTTCAAGGCGGGGATGGAAGTTATAAATCATTCTCTGACAATGATAGGGTTCGAGAGTGAAACCAAGGATTGAATAGGGAATACGGTCCCCGATATTTTCCGCCCTGTTGCTATTTTCGAATCTCAATCACGTTGTGTGTATGTGCATTTATTGTGTGCTTGTGCGTTTTTATCGACCTGGTGACTCAGTTAACGATGTTATGAAAATGATTTAGTGTAGTCGTAAGTGTCATCCTAATGTGGTACTAACAGTTTTCAATGTGGTTCATGCCTTAACGCTTATTCCTTACCCGAAAAGAACATTACTTTATTTTATTTAAGTCTCGCTTAACCAAGATATTGTCGACCATCGCTGAAAGGGCACCACAAAAGATCATAAAATCATGGAGAACAAATTTTTTATATCCTTTTACGCAGAAATCATGCTATTGATATTGATTAGAGGGTGTTTGTTTATATATGATTTGATTTCAACTTGTATTTCATAAGTCTCAGTTATTTGCTTATTTAAGACTTATGGCTTATATAAGCATGTTAACATGCTTATATAACATGCTTATATAAGCCCATAAGTCTCAAAATAAATAAATAAAACCGAGGGTTATAAAATACAATCCGAAATCAAATAAGCTTATAAGGCCATCTTAAGCAAAGATTTCCTAATTATGTCATATAAAATAAAACTAAATGTTAGACTAAAAAGAAGAAGATAAGATTCAATCATAAACTAAGCTTGTTAAGTCAAATCGTAATGAGAATAGAATTGTTTAGTTTAATCTATGAGTAACGGAGGGTGCAATGCAAGGAAAGGTCAAGGTCAAGCTCCATATTTGGTCTTGGTTTCTAAACAGTAACGAAAGACTTTAAGTGATGACATAAGCAGCTTGCTCACACCTTCGCGAAGGAAGCCGTCTAAGATAACGGTCACGTTTCTCGTTGTCTATTTTCTCTAGTGTAACATTCCATTAGCAGCCTTTAAATTTGTAAGAAAAAACAAATTAACAAAATATGTGTATATAATAATAATAATAATAATAATAATAATAATAATAATATAGACTTATACCACCACCTTTTTACCAATTTCTACCCACAGTTTTATTCAATATGACCGGTGACGGAGCTAGAAAAAATTTTGTGATAGGGTTGAAACAAATTTTTTTCGGGCAAAACATTATATGGGAGGGCCGAGAGTCCTCATGTAGCTCCGCCCTTGAATATGACGCGCAAGTTATGAGGCATGCTCGCGAGACTTGATTCAAACTAATCACAATCCTACACGTACGTGCTCCTTGTAACNTAATAATAATAATAATATAGACTTATACCACCACCTTTTTACCAATTTCTACCCACAGTTTTATTCAATATGACCGGTGACGGAGCTAGAAAAAATTTTGTGATAGGGTTGAAACAAATTTTTTTCGGGCAAAACATTATATGGGAGGGCCGAGAGTCCTCATGTAGCTCCGCCCTTGAATATGACGCGCAAGTTATGAGGCATGCTCGCGAGACTTGATTCAAACTAATCACAATCCTACACGTACGTGCTCCTTGTAACAAAAAATAATAATAATAATTAATTTTGGCGAGCAAAGTATGAAGCGTGCACACCAAAACTTTATGATACATTAACTCCTTCGACCAAAACATGCCAACACCGGAATAAACACATCCTCTAATCGCTCAAACCAAAGAAATACATCCACTTTCCCATTCCCCCAAATTTATACTTTACCTTCTTCGTCTTCAAAACTCATTCTCCATTAATGGTTTCTTAATCTACACTCATTAAATACTCTACTAACCATTGAGATTCATTCTTGATATTAACTAAACCCCAGTTATCATCTAGCCATTTTTTAAAATGAATGTTCACAACTAGCTATACTTTAACCTAATAGTCCAGCAAGCGTTTATCCAATTGTAACATTTGTGTATCTCTAATAACGCATACGTGGGGAGTCTAAACATATGAATACTAATGTAAAGTTACTTGATATCCAAAGTTCACCCTATGAATAAATTCAAGCCATACACATAAACGAAAGTAAACATGAACAAACTTAATAATGGCTACGCCATCAATCTTCATTTTACCTCGTTGACTTCTATGCATGTATACGACTTATCCACTAACTTAGATACGTCGTATCAAATCTCTGACACATAAAACTTGTTTGTTCTTCAAATATGCCACTTTCTGTGCCTTTTCATCAATTCTTTCATTTGTGCCTATAAGACAAATAGATAGCTATGAAGTATCAAATCTTATAAAATAACAACACTTAAGAGCAATAATCTTGGGAAAATGATATACAAAATATGAAGTTATTTGAAGATATCAGTTAACAACAAGTGATGTACAAGAATCTTTTATATAATAAAAGAATTACATTATTTCGGAGTTTTTTTGCAAATCCCTTCTCAATGTAAAAAAAATTGGACCAATAGGAGAGCTTGATTTTGACACGTAAGCTAAATCGAGCGACGTGATTGGTCAATAGAAAGTCAAAATTGAATCCAATTTGGTCAAAATTAAAAATTTGGTGGAGAAATTTGGTTAAGAAAAAAAATGCATAAAAATGTAGGTGTCAAATTTATGAAAACAAAAACTTAAAGAAAGAGGAAGTAATTAATAAAACTTTAGTGGTTGAATTTTAAATAAATTATATAGAGCTAAGTGTAAAATTACAAGTTTCCATGTTTTTTAATAACTTTAGAAAAAACACAGTTAACCCCTTACACTTTATACCCCTTATACTTNTTCGTTGTTGTTCTCACTATAATGTAACGTGTAAGCGGTTTTTGCAGTTTTATAATCTTATCACACACACTAAAGTGTAATGCAATTTGTTGTGTGCGTTTTAGAGGAGGATTAAGTACCAACACATGATTGTCATGGAATGATTTTCTATGCCTGCTCAAGTTATGAATGTATAATTAAGTTGAGTTGTTGATTTAGATAATACATGAATGTGTTTTATGTACCAAATATGTATTGTAGTGCCTATATGGGGAATTTTATGGTGGGAATTCTTAGCAGGTGTCTTTGAATGAGTTAATGAAACTTGGCAAGTGTTTGTTGTCATTGATAACACTATGTGTGTCAACTAATGGTCTAAAATATGGGAAATGAAAGGTCGGTAAGGATTCAAACAATCCTAAAATACTTGCGAATGTACTCTTTGTCATTTTTCATGCATTTATAATTTACTTATACAAGTAATTATAATTTCCTTATATAGTTCGGTCTCAGAGAAAAATTATTTTTATACATTATACATAAACATAAGATTATATTTGAGTTTTACCCATTACATTTTTTTTTGTTTCTCTTTATATAATAAAGAAGCTATAGTGTAAACATCTATGTTAATTTGGTAATTTTATGATCAAACATGAGAAGTAAATAACACAAACTTACGAAATGCAATTTTCCAAACAAAAAGGTATATTAGTAAACATGGTATGATGGTTATTCACAATTAAGGAAATGAATCAATCTTCAAAGCTATCTAAATATGTTACATATTTTAACGAAAATATAAGTAAAAGAAATACCACACTTACAAAATACATCGTAAATTGATAGCATGAGTTTGCAAAACTAAAAGCATATCACTAACATCTCATGCAAGTCAAGTATTATCATGTGATTTTGCTTGAATAATAAAATATAATTTTTAATCCAAAATCATTCTCCTAAAATGATATGTAGATTATAACATATATACATATAATTCATTTCTTAATCGATAATAATACATAATCAAAACCAATTGAAACATGTTAAGTGATTCATTTCTTAATTGATAATAATACATAATCAAAACGAGATTTTAAAAACCCTGTGCGTGCACAGGTATTATAACTAGTTATATATATGAAGTTTAATTGGTTTTGGAGTTGTTATATCACTAAACTCAAAGATGTATTAGATTGATTTAAGATCATTTGAGAATCAAACATTTTTTACATACTAAGGGACTAATCTCCACCCTCCATCTTCCCTCCATCTTTATTTGATCTAATGGATGAGATTAATCCCAACAATTTAAAAAACCCACTTTCATCCTTTTTTTTCAAATATTAATATCTTTCAAACCATTAATCGTTAAGCGAAAAAAAATATACCGTTACGACGAGCATTTAATTATCTTTCT
Source organism: Artemisia annua (assembly GCA_014162995.1). Lineage (NCBI taxonomy): Eukaryota > Viridiplantae > Streptophyta > Magnoliopsida > Asterales > Asteraceae > Artemisia > Artemisia annua. The sequence continues at coordinate 80,856 of LBNU01011047.1, forward strand.
ATAGATAGGCACTTTGATATATATTTTCGACAAATTTTTTTTTTTTTTCGTAGCCGAAAAAATCACATATGATATATCATATATGATATTACATATCATATATGATATATCATATGTGATATGTAATATCATATATGATTTTTTCGGCCACGAAAAAAAAGTGAAAAAAACGAAAAAAAAAAATTGTCGAAAGTATATCAAAGTGCCCGTCTATATAAAGATAATTAAATGCTCGTCGCGATGGTGTAATTATTTTCACTTAACGATTAACGGTTTAAGAGATATTTAAATTATAAAAAATGGGTGAAATATTAAAATGCTTTTAATCTCAACTATTGATTTCTTTTTAGATAGATGGTGAGGATGAGTCCCTTGGTATGTAAGAAAAGTTTGGTATTTAATATAACTCTCCTCGTATTAGATTATAAAGTTTTACAGGCTTAAAAGTTAATTTGATAGTTTAGAAACCATGAAGAGGTTGTTTATAAGCTTTTTCAAAGGTTATCTATTTTACTAAAAAATCAAGTTTCGTAACATAAAGTAAGAGTTTATGATTCAAGTCTACATGAATCTAAAATAGTTTTCAGCAAGAAGATATGATTTGTCTTCGAGGTTGTGGTTCTTATTGTTTGATCAAGAACGGCTAGAAAGATTGATGAGATGTTTGAAAATGACAGAGGAGATGGGAAAACAAAGTTTTGAAGTAAGTGGTAATGTATCATGAAACATAAATTCGATCGAGAACGCTACTTCAAATATCAAATGATCTAAAGTCAATCACGTCATCAACAACAAACATATCAAGATTAAAAAGTCATTAACAATCAAGATTGTTGGGATATGTCCATATCATAAATAAATATACGACCGGAAATACGTGAGCCTATTGAGGGCACACACGTATACATTTAGAGAACACTTCATTTAATGTAATATAGGGATTCAGTGAGAAGAAAACTTAAAATGAGAAGGATGAGAAATAGCTATAACCACACATTTGAGATGCATCGAGTTGAATTAGATGCATCTCTATTCATTTAGATGCGTCCCAATTAGTTTCGAAAGTGATTTTGAAGTGAAAACGATGCAAAATAGTACTAGCAACAAATTTGACCCGCAGTGGACGAAAAATACATAGAATTTGTCTAACTTGATGAAATGCATCTAATATATGTATATGCATCTAATTTTTTGCTAGAAAATATATTATGGTGCTTCTAAAAGATTAGAGATGCATCTAATTCAAGTCAATGCATCTCTATGTGTGGCTATAGTTATTTCTCATTCTTCTCATTTTAAGTTTTCTTCTCATTTGATCCTAAGTCATTAATATATTAGATGTGTTAATTATATTAAATAATAATACGCGAAATATTTAAATGGTCGTTAATTATAACGTTAGCTGTTATAACTAATTATAAAACACTTTATTAACAAGTAAATGACTTGTTAGTACGAAACCAAAACTTAGGGCATCCACTATGATGGACCTTTTAAAAGGTTTATAAAATTGTCACCTCTTACATTGTCATTAATTCTTAAAACTTTTCATACTATGAACCTATTCCCACTATGGTTAAAGTTTTTAAGATTTAGAAATTGTCCAACATAAATTAATGCTATTAAATCAAAAAATGATAATAAACACTTCTTAGACCTCTCCAAAATTCTAGACATTTTCATGCCACCTAGACATGTAATGGTTTCTTACTATGGTACACAAAATCTTGGACCCCTTCATAAGTTCTTAGACCTATTCTTGAAACACCATAGTGGATGCTCTTATAGAGTTACATTTAAAGAACACTTCATTTAATGTAATTAATATATTAGATATGTTAATAATAATAATAATAATAATAATAATAATAATAATAATAATAATAATAATAATAATAATACGCGAAATATTTAAACGGTCGTTAATTATAACGTTAGCTGTTATAACTAATTATAAAACACTTTATAAAAAACACTTTATAAACAAGTAAACGACTTGTTAGTGCGAAACCGAAACTTATAGACTTATAGGGGTGTTTGGGGATTTAAAACTTGGTTTACAAGCTTGTTAATTATATAATGTTTCTTTATGTATTATTTGTTAGACGCTTGAAAAAAAATAATAAAGAATAAAATTCTCACTCCTATTATTAAAACTGATCGGTTATATCCTAAACTCAAGGGTATTCAATCAAATTCCAAAAACAATAGCCTAGACGGCTTGGTTATTCGCTCGTGTATTAAGCACTTACTTACTTTAGTAACTTAATTGGATTTCGTGTACATCAAAGAACACATATGCGTGTTCATAGCTTCGTTGTTCATTTGCATAAACTAGCTAAAAGGTACACAATCCCGTTTATTATTTAGGTTAATTATTGTACACAGTTTGATCTTGCTTCCGTTCCGTTACTCATGTTATTATATGTTTATATTAATAGTTAGGGATAATAGTTTCTAAATGTATCGAAGTTGTCACTTTTTATTAAGTTGTGTACCATTCTTTTTTTTCCTAACAAACGTATCGAAGTTGCTAATCCCACCTATCTTAACAATTGACGGTTTTTGGTTATATTAATTACATAAATCGTCCTTGTGGTTAGGCCCAAATTGCAAGTTTCGTCCTAACGACCATTTAGCTAACGATTGTTTGCAACGTTAGTCTTTTATACTAACGGTCGTTTCTAATTAACTCAAAATTTGGTTTTCATAAAAATAATTCTTTTCTACGCGGTTTTATATGCGTTTTTATACACGTTTTTATACGCGTTGTTACACACGTTTTTATACACAATTTTACACACGTTTTTTTACACATTTTATACACGTCTTTATATACGTTTTTATAAATTGTTTTACACACATTTTTATACACGTTTTTATATACGTTTTTATGCATGTCTTTATACACATTTTACACACGTTTTTATATGCGATTTTACACACGTTTTTATACGCGATTTTATACACGTTTTTATACAAGTTTTTACATACGTTTTTAGACACATTTTATACACGTCTTTATACACGATTTTATATACATTTTTATGAAGACGTGTATGAAACGTGTATAAAGACATGTATAAAAACGTGCATAGAACCGTGTGTAAAATCATGTATAAAAACTTATGTAAACTCACGTATAAAACCATGTATAAAAACGCTTTTATACACATGTATAAAAAATGTATAAAAACGTATATAAAAACGTGTGTAAAACAACGTATAAAAACGTGTATAAATACGTGTATAAAAACGTATATAAAAACGTGTATAAGAACGTGTATAAAACCGTGTGTAAAACCACGTGTAAAATCATGTATGAAAACGTGGATAAAAACTTGTATAAATTGTGTCCAAAAATGTATATAAAGACATGCATAAAAACGTGTATAAAATGTGTATAAAAACATGTGTCAAACTGCATGCAAAAACATGTATAAAGACATGTATAAAAACGTATATAAAAACGTGTATAAGAACGTGTGTAAAAACGTGTAGTAAATTACCTAAAAAATGTTAAATTGTATATATCGTCAATTGTTTTCATGGATTTTATCATTCTTGATTTTAGAAGCCATTTGGGCAATTTTTTATGGTAAAAAGTTTCGATCTTTATTAATATTTAGAGTTAACAACATAAATGGTCCCTGTGGTTTGTTAGAAATAACAGATTTAGTCCATTTTTTATTTTTGTATCAGATCCGGTCCCTGTGGTTTTAAAATGTCTCAGATTCAATCCAATTTGTCTAATAAGGTATGTAAAATGACCAAAATACCCCTACCTTCAACCTTTTATTTATTTTTTAGGTGGGGCTATTTTGGTCATTTCATGTTATAATGGGCTGAATCCAAGACATTTTATAACCACAGGGACCATATATGATACAAAAATGAAAAATGGACTGAATTCGTAATTTCCAACAAACCACAGGGACCATTTATGTAGTTAACTCTAATCTTTAAGTAGATTTCATATCTTATTTTTCAGAGAGATTTCATCGCTCTTATTCGGTGTTGAATTCTTTTGAAACATTTAAGACTTTTGTTAACGGGAGAATATGTTCCTATAGTTAACAAATAACCACATCTTGATGTACGACATTTTATAAGTTATTAAATTAGAAACTGAATGAATTACCGCAAAAGTGAAAAAGGCAAACTAGCATGATTTATCAAGTTGTCTTACTTTAACCCAATAAAGGTGCTTCGTACCCTTGTGGAATGGTAGGACTATTAAGGAGGAAATTGCATGCCCTATTTTCAAGTTAATCAAGAGCATTGATGGACAGTCCCTCATCTATATAGTAGAAATTCATACTCTTTTCAATACCTAAGTAATTGTTACTTGTAGGCATTCGAAGTGAGTCAGAAAGTAAATAGCTCGCTATTTGTTTTCACTTGTTATGTAACACTTACAATGTTGTCAAATCCGGTGGGAGCATTGCGTTTTACTGCTGAAAAAGACATTCATGCAATGTTGTCTAATTCAGTGGGAGCTACAAGTTTTTTTTATCTTATTAGTAACCCAAATTATTTCTATACTGTCTCGAGATAATACATTACTTTCTAACTGTAGACACTCATGTTTTCAAAGATAGTCGTTTACGATTCCTTAGTAAACAATGTGGTTCTACATCTACATGTAATGCTAATATCTATGACACTATCATATTGTTCACATAAACAAACGCGTGTCGTGTTGTTTGTCTGCTACATAATAATATTCCATGCACAAGTGAGAGAAATCTTTATTGTGTGCAAGGTACAACACATGGCAATAACATTAAAGGATTCTCTTGACCACAAGGTAAGAGACTAATGTTCTACTAGGACTTATATACATAAAAGTTTTGTTTTCCTATTTAGAACATGTATCAAGATAATAATAAAGACTACTTCAACCTAAATGTTTATGTCTTCTTGGAATGTCATAAATAAATGAAGTAATCTATTAACTTGAAATTACTATTGAAGACCAAGAGTAGCTGTTCAAAATTACTTTAGTTAAACTTGTTTATGTCTCTTGTAAAGCCACAAACATGAAGTCTTTTAATTGTTACAAGACTTATAAGATAAGTTAACTTATTATGTTTTTTTATTATGACATATATATGAAGTCCTTGAGTTAATCAATGACTTATGACGTATAATGGGATTATAAATTTTATGTCTTTTTGTCAAGACATGGACATAAAGTCGTTGACTTGGTCAAAGACTTGTGTTATAAATCATGTAATTGGCTTGTAATTCTATTATGCCATTCAGTTTGACTTAGATGGCAAATAGATAAGCAAAAGAGTATAAGTTCATCTTACATATTATTAGATTGTCTCACAATATCAATCCTTATGAAATACCACTATTTTATGGTATGTTCAATTAGGAAAATCAAACTCTATTGCTATCGTTTGTTACAAGATAACTTTAACTCATTTTCCTCCAAAACCTATCAAAGTTAGAAAATTGAGTATGCCTTGAATATACTCAATAAAACTCCAACCTAGAAGGTTAATAAGACTCCATCATGTTATGAATTGTGATGAATCACATTAAGCCTTAAAATTGAAGTTCTAAATTTGTTAAACTTCTTATGAAGCATGTTATTAAAAAACTAGACTCAAAAATTGTCGATGTATTTTGTAATGTCCCAAAAGAGAAAAATTTATTGTTGCTCTACATGCTAAGTATTTATAAAATAGTCTCTAATTACTAAAAGCAAGTGGGAGCATTTTTAGATCTTGAAGAGATACAATTACAAAATACATAATCTTCTAAAACACACTAGTCAATATCATGTTGAGGTTAAACATGTAAATGTTAAACCTCGGAATGATGGAATTCTCGTTCATAGATCCGCAAGGATACCTCAACCACTTGACTGATATGTTATATATCAATGCTGAGGAATATGAGTCACAGGATCATGGTGAACCTGTTTATCATGAAGATGCATGGCTGAATCTTGAATTCGTAAATTACTCATACTATGAATGTTAAGATGATGTCCATAATGATAATCAATTTTTGGAAACTTGGTTTATCTTAAACTAAACAGTCAGACTATAGAATAAATGTGAGTTTCTTCAATGAGAATAAAAACCCAAGTGGTTTGATTCTTATGTCGAGCTCATAAGGACAATATACACATATTTAAGGCATGCCTTGTGACTGGACTATTAATCATACTCAAGCAATCAGTGTTTTAAAAGGCGTGCTAAGGCGTCGCCAAGGCGCGAGGCGTGGCCTCGCCGCCACAGAATAGAAATTGGCGGCTGATCTAGGCGTGGCGCAAAAAGGAGTGAAATAAGGCGAGAAAAGGCGTGAAAAGGCACGCCTTTTGGTAAGGCGTGATGCCACTTTTTGAACCAGTTCTTTTTATTTTATTTTTATTTTTATTTTATTTTTTTGAACTATTTTGAACCAGTATTTAGAATTTGGGCTATTTGGTATATGGGCCTAGTAATTATATAGTAAGTGGTAGTATAAATGTCTAACATAGTACGAGTAATATGATCTAAAATTATAAATATATAAATCTATAAATATTTTTTTGCCGCTTTAGTGACGCCTTAAGAAAAGCAAAGGCTCCGCCATAGCGCGTAAGGCTTGAGGCTCGGACATGCCGCCACGCCACGACTCACGCCTTTTATAACCTTGCAAGCAATTGATTGTGATTTAATATTCTTTTCTATGCATAAATATATAAAGATGATTAATTGTCATACATATTTTCATTAATTTGAAATATGAAAATGAAATGTCAAAAACTCTTTCTTGAGTGATTACTTTTGCGAGGATGGTAAGTAATCAAAGGAGTTTTATGAATTCATATAATCTTTAGAAGTGCACAAACTGCAAGAATTTAAGTATGGATCAATGCATGCATCTAGGAGATAAATCTTATTTTTAATTATTAAATATATGTTTTGATTTTTAATTAAAAAATGGTGACTCCTGAGTATTCCTAAAAGCTAGTGGGAATATTATGTTTATTTTCTTAAAAATCATATATGTGGTATAACATATGGGCAATAATATTCCATATAAGCTAAATGTTGATCCTTAGCTTGGAATTAAACTTCACTTGACATATTTAGAAAATAAAACATACAAGCTTGGAATATATGCTTATTGTTAAAAACATATGCGGTAAATAAGTCTAATAGAACATGACATACCATTTAGCAAATCTCAGTGGATACATATCTTTTGATAAGACATAATATGATTGGGATCTTAGGTCTAACTCAAGGATTCATTATGTATATCATATTGTGTAGAGAAATAGTTTGAACTATGCATGAATGCAAGATGATTTGACAAACATTGGTATCTAATTAAAAGTTATTAGATAACTAGTATAATAAATATTCTAATAGAATATGTTTGGATTTATAAATTCATTCCTGAGCTTAGAGTCATTCCCAGTAATGAAAATTCTATGGATGTACAATGCGGCAATTATTGCGGCAGTTGTCATAGCCAACAAACTTGGAGTTTAGGAAGGCACCAGACATTACCAATGAATGTTTGTAGTTTATGGATTTTTTAAAAGAGCATATATTGTTTGAATACACTAACGCTAGTTTAATTGAGATGACACTCAATAACTAGTCAAGGTAGGATTTCACCTTTGATGACGACCATGTAGACTAGACGTGCTCGGCTGAGAGCATAGTTGCATTATACATTAAAGAATAAGAATGTTTTACACTTTAGAAGTTTGAAAGATGATTGTCATAAATAGGTGTTTGATGATGTCACACACCTTATGGAATATAGTATGTCAATATCGAGATACTTCTATGCACACGTACAAGAACTTCACTAATTGAATTCTTGAAATAAGTATTCTCAAAATTCCGAAAGATCAAACCTAGTTGATTTTTATAAAATCTAAGCCTTGTCAACTAGCATGATCATAATATCTTGAAGCATGATTCTTCGACTAGGATAATCATGCATTGATCTATTTAGTATTTGGATAAGGGACGTTAAACAATTTTATTTATATAATGAATCAAAGTACTTGGTACGCTTGATTTCATTCAATAACAAGTTGCGTCCTATATTTGCATGTTTAAATCCGCGAACAATTAATATTGATCTAAACTGTTCATTGTTGATCAATTATACGGGAATCTAGTTGAATTAAGACAAATCTGAGTGATTGGCAATATTCTTTGAATACTGAAGGATGAGTCCCCCCAAACTCACATGATATTCAAAAGTTGCATATCGGACTACCCCAACTAACAAGATTTTCACTTTATGGATCTTTGTCATTGAGTGAATCTTGTAAATGATTTCATTGTTTATCCTTAGACTTGAGACGCAAGCTGAAATGGCTTGGGTGAATCCCATTTCTTGAATATAGTCTAACGCTATCCGTAACTGGTATTTATAAGGGTTATTTTCAAAAGTGAACATGGGACACATCTCCTTTGGGTGTGGCCACACATACATCTGATCAACCCCACGAGGGGCCCAGTAGTAAACAATGACCTAGATCCATATCCATATTTAACAGAGTATCGAAAACAAAATGATAGTAAATGATTGAACCATTTAACTGAGACTTTACGCAACTACATAAATTATGGAATGACCTAGATGTATATCCATATTTAACATAGTATCGGAAACAAAATGATAGTAAATGATTAAACCATTTAACTGAGACTTTACGAAACTACACTAAGGTATTTCTGAGAACATTGGCGAGTTGCTAGACGCTTACCAATGTTATATTTATTTAAGACATGTCCAAGTGGGAGTTGTTGGGATATGTCCATATCATAAATAAATATACGGTCGGAATACGTGAGCCAATTTGAGGCACACACGTATACATTTAGGGGATGTTTGGTATGACGGAATCGAAAAGAATGGAATTGTAGCAGAGAATGGAATGGTGGGGAAAGAGAATAACTTTGAAATATGAAATTCAATTCCGGTGTTTGTTAGAAATAGAGAATGAACTCGAGATGTTAGCAGCTGAATCAATTCTCTTGTTTGGTTATCCTTCTTGTTTGGTTATCCTTCTAAACAATTGACTATTTTCAATAATGCCAAATAACTTTTTAATTGTATAGCAAAAACTTCATGTAAGGTATCATTTTGTTTCAAGTGAGCAAAACAGTAGAGACTTTTTACATGTATTTAAACAACAATTAATTCAAAAATGAATGTTGAATGCTCCATTCAACAGTAAATTAATAAACAACATCAATAAGGGTCCTCCAATTGTCTTCAATTCTTTCTTCAATTCTTCATAAACTGAGGTATACCGCATCTTCGTCAAGCAAATTCGAAACAGTTTTATCTGGAGGTTTTTTTATCCTATTTGTTTAATCAAAAGGAAGTCCGCTACATTTGAATTTTCAAATTTGAAGATTGCTTCTTACTCATCAACCATGAATCTTGAAAGTGATTTGAGATTGAGTGATACACGTTTTAAATAACTAGATTTGGTTCCAACTTCCAACCCAAACTGTTTTTCTACTAGACAATAAATCGAACACCTGATCTCCAAAAATTGTCACCTTAGGAGATTGGGGTTTTATGGTGATCATTATCACGGTGACAATCAAAGATCAAATAACGAAGTGATTTCTTGAAATTGAAAATATGATCCAAAACAGATTCAGCCACTATGGATGAAGATGAAAGAAGCAGGAGAGGAGATGTGGCTAGGGTTTAGATGTTTTAATTAAATTTTGGTTCTATGTGCCATGCACATGGCCTTTGTCTTTTATATTTCCGCTTTCTTTGATTCTAGAGGAGGGATTCAACCAAGAATGGGTGTAGTTAAAGTTTGTGGATTCTCCGCTTTCTTCACATTTTTTGTAGAATGGAGAAGCTGGAATGAGAATCGTAAATTGATTCCTCCTTTCCATTCTCAATGCAAACAAACTAAGGAAAACCTCTCCATTCTGTTTCTCCTCTTTCCATTCACTCCTACCAAACATCCCCTTAGAGAATACTTTATTAAATATAATTAATATATTAGATGTGTTAATTATATTAAATAATAATACACGAAATATTTAAGGGTCATTAATTATAATGGTAATAAGTAACACAAGATAATCAATTGTAATAACATTAGATATTCTATCCTTTTAATAAAATATAATGTACGTAGTTAAACATAATACCCCAAATGATACTTTACTCGTAGTCATACATATCATCATTGCATTTCCAACTTGTGTGTTCGTCAGTGTAAGAATACGACTGTGAATTTATTTAGGCAAGATATATTATTGAATTTCCATCATTAGTTTGTAACTCATCTTCCCGAACTCTCTCTACACTCAACAGGTAATTCCATCAACGAAACTTTTTGTTTTGTTTTTTATCTCTGTTACTACTCTACCTATTGCAAATGCATGTAAATAATTTGTATGTTAGTGTTTCTTGTTAGAATAAAGATAATGATGAAAAACGTTTCGGTTACCATCTAATAACCGATTCAAAATGCATGAGTAGTATTTTTTTTATCATAAGAAAACATGGGTTTTAGAAGTAATAGGCGTGATCAAGAGATTAGTTTAGTTGTTTTATGACACATGTATGTATGTTGATTACTTGATTTGAATAATAGAACTAATGATATTTTGGTTGATGTTAGGATTCTTTAATTAAACATATTTAATGAAAGATATAATATGTGATTCCTATTAAATCTTTCATATGTGATTTGTGAAATACATATAATTTATTTGTTAAATAGGTTATCCTAAATTGATTTTAGTGCTTTAAACACATGTATGAGTTAGGTGAGTATAGATTTAATACGATTTCGTTAAGTACTTAAAGAAATGTATGAGTTAGGTGAGTATAGGTTTAAACATTGTGTGAAAGTATGGCGGGAACGTAGGTTGGGTAGATTATAATTTTGAATAACCGTATGGTGTAACATGGTTAACTTTAAGAAATACGTATAAGTACTCTAAAATGACTATATGATTATAGATGTGTGAAACACTTTTGTATGTGGTAAGATAATCTTCATTTTTGGTTGACACCTAAGGTGTGTTGATGATCTAAAACTTATATTAGTTGTGCTCCTTAAAAGAATTTTCATCTTTGTGGTTTTATTAAATAGAATGAGCGTGCAGTTTTTGGTTGAGGCAAACCAACGGACCATTCGAGCACTACAGGTATTTAGTATCTAAAAGACTTATATATCTTATCAGTTTATTCATGTAACTGAAAAATGTATATACGGATTACGTTTTTGAATTTCAGCTTCGTCCTAATTTGTTTAAGGAAACATTGTACCCTTAGAAGGCATGGAGTTACTTGATCCACAATCGCGGAACTAAACATAAGGTGTACATAAAGATGGTTGGTGGGAAACGTTTTAAGTTGTATGAATCTGAGCGGCGTGCTTTTCTAGATGACAGCAAATACACAAACGTGGCCACATTGATTAGCGTTCTTTTCTAGATGACAGCAAATACACAAACGTGGCCACATTTCATTTCATTCGTGAAGAAGAGGACTGGTACTACGTAACAGCGTACGACAATGCTAGATACGAATGCAATGGATACAACCTCGCTCTCGTAGGTTATAGACAGCGTAGATGCCTGGTTACGTTGGAACAGCTTGAACAATCGCCGATAATCCCTAACGATTAATCATTACATTCTATAAGTTTATTGGAAATCATATGTATTTTCATTTTTACCTGATAATTTTTTTTTTCCAAAAAAATTGTTACGTAGCTCATTCCTTGCGATTTGCTGACCAACACTGTGAATGACCAATTCGGCTTTCTTGTGAGTGGCGTGCTGGTAGCAACTGTCACTCACCGTCGTATTGAACTACTAGATGAAGACAGACATGCGCATGAGTTTGGAGGACAGTAATGACATGTGTTGGTTCAAGTTGAAATTCTCGTTGCTGGTACAAGATTGGTTTTCACAAATCTACTCAACAATTCTATTTCCCTGATGCCATTTGGTGCGTCTGGATTGGAGATGCGTTCTAATATCGTACCAATTATGGTAATGAATCACCTTAAGCCATTCATGAGAAGCCCGATAGATTGAGGTATGTTAATCAAGTGTAGGCATAATACATGTAGTTGCATTAAAATGAAAACATTTCCATATAATAATTTTTTTTTACTTTGAAATGTAGATGAAAGAATGCAACACATGTGCGAATGGGAAGGGCACAGAGAGCACGACAATGAGAAGGATTGTTTTTACGCTCCAATTCTGGCGTATGTGACGGACATAGGTCGTTTGGTAAGTAGTCATATATATATATATATATTCATTTCAGTCATTATAAACTTGAGTGATGTTAATATATACTTAAATAAATGGATATTTTATTAATATAGAACATACCTCATGAATTTGTGAAGCCACATGAGATGTTGAAATACCATAATGCACTTTTGCAATACGATGGGCAGGAGTTCTATGTCAATGTGGATCTGGAATTCCACAGTTATAGACCTAAAAGCAAGAACCATGTGACCATAAAAGCAAGATGAAAGGACATTCTTAGAAGGTGTCATTGGGATGATAACAAAATGGTTAGGTTCAAGCTTTTTGACATTGTTAAAGACGTCCGATAAAATGTGTCTTCCCGTAAGCCAGTTAAAAAAAATTTAAGTCCAGTTAAAAAAAATTTACTAGCTTACAGGAAGACACATTTTCTCGAACGTCTTTAACAATGTCAACAAGCTTGAACCTAACCATTTTGTTATCATCTCAGTGACACCTTCTAACAATGTCTTTCCATCTTGCTTTTATGGTCGCATGGTTCTTGCTTTTAGGTCTATCACTGTGAAATTTCAGATCCACATTGACATAGAAGTCACGTCCATCGTATTACAAAAGTGCATTATGGTACTTCAACATATGATGTGGCTTCACAAATTCATGAGGTATGTTCTGCATTAATAAAACATGCATTATAAGCAAAATAACTATATCCATGTATTGAAGTATATATTAACATCACTCAAGTACATAATGACTGAAATGAATATATATATGACTACATACCAAACGACCTCTGTCCGTCACATACGTCAGAATTGGAGAGTAAAAACAATCCTTTTCATTGTCGTGCTCTCTGTACCCTTCCCATTCGCACATGTGTTGCATTCTTTCATCTACATTTCGAAGTAAAAAATAAAATAAAAAATAAATAAAATTATTATATGGAAAGGTTTTCATTTTAATACAACTACATATATTATGCCTACATTTGATTATATAGATGGATGTTCAGCCCGAACGGACCGGACCGACCGACGGACCGACCGACGGACCGACCGAGACCGGACCGACCACATTCGGTCCGGTCCTCGGTCTAGGCTTTTTGGCTAATTCGGTCGTCGATCTGGTCGGTCCGGTCCGGTCCGACCAAAAAACCGAAAATCTTGCCAAAATCTTGCCTTTTTGGATCGGACCGACCGAAGACCGGACCGACCATATTCGGTCACGGTCTCGGTCCCGGTTTTTACCTTAATTCGGTCTCGGTTTTTGGCGGTCCGGTCCGATCCAGTGCGGTCCCGGACCGATGCTCACCCTTACTTGATTAACATACCTCCATCTATCGGGCTTCTCATGAACGGCTTAAGGTGATTCAGTACCATAAGTGGTACGATATCAGAACGCATCTCCAATCCAGACGCACCAAATGGCATCAGAGAAACAGAATTGTTGAGTAGATTTGTGAAAACCAATCTTGTGCCAGCAACGAGGATTTCAACTTGAACTAACATATGTCATCCCTGTCCTCCAAACTCATGCACATATCTGTCTTCATCCAGTAGTTCAATACGACGGTGAGTGACAGTTGCTACCAACACGCCACTCACAAGATCGCCGAATTGGTCATTGTTGGTCAGGAAATAGCAAGGAATGAGCTACGTAACAAATTATCAGGTAAAAATGAAAATACATATGATTTCCATTAAACTTATAGAATGTAATGATTAATAGTTAGGGATTACGGATTGTTCAAGATGTTCCAACGTAACCAAGCGTCTACGCTGTCTATAACCTACGAGAGCGAGGTTGTATCCATTGCATTTGTATCCAGCATTGTCGTACGTTGTTACATAGAAACAGTCCTCCTCTTCACGAATGAAACAGAATGTCGCCACGTTTGTGTATTTGCTGTCATCAAGAAAAGCGCGCCACTCAATGGGGCCACGTTTGTGTATTTGATGTCATCTAAAAANGCAAGGAATGAGCTACGTAACAAATTATCAGGTAAAAATGAAAATACATATGATTTCCATTAAACTTATAGAATGTAATGATTAATAGTTAGGGATTACGGATTGTTCAAGATGTTCCAACGTAACCAAGCGTCTACGCTGTCTATAACCTACGAGAGCGAGGTTGTATCCATTGCATTTGTATCCAGCATTGTCGTACGTTGTTACATAGAAACAGTCCTCCTCTTCACGAATGAAACAGAATGTCGCCACGTTTGTGTATTTGCTGTCATCAAGAAAAGCGCGCCACTCAATGGGGCCACGTTTGTGTATTTGATGTCATCTAAAAAAGCTTGCCACTCAGATTCATACAACTTAAAATGCTTCCCACCAACCATCTTTATGTACACCTTATGTTTAGTTCCGCGATTATGGATTAAGTAAATCCATGCCTTCTGAGGGTACAATGTTTCCGTAAAAAAGGAGGAAGAAATTGAAATTCAAAAACATAGTCCGTTGTTCAATTTCAGTTAAGTGAATAAACTAATAAGGTATATATATGTCTTTCAGATGCAAAATAACCGTAGTGTTCGAATGTTCCGTTGGTTTGCCTCCACCAAAAACTGCATGCTCATTTTATTTAATAAAGCCACAAACGTGTAAATGGTCAATAAGTAAGTTTTTCACATGAAGATAGATATGGAAATTCTTTTAAGAAGCACAACTAATATAAGTCTTGGATCATCAACACACCTTATCTTTAAGGTGTCAACCAAAAATGAAGATTATCCTACCACATACAAAAGTGTTTCACACATCTATAATCATATAGTCCTTTTAAAGTAGAGGTGCAAATACAAATCGGTTTTTTTTTTAAACCGGAAAAAAAACCGCAACCGGTTTTTTAAAAACCGGTTTTTAAAAAAACCGAACCGGTTTTTTAAAACCGAACCGGTTAGACCGGTTTTCGATTTTTTCCAAATACCGGTTTTTTCCGGTTATGTAACCGGTTTTATCCGGGTTTTTTTAAAAACCGGTTTCAACCGATTTTTTTTTTTTTTT
>LBNU01011048.1:7034-17822 GCA_014162995.1 Artemisia annua
AATAATGATACCTGTGAATATGATGAATACACTGCTGTTATACCTGATGACACCTTAACCACTAGGATTAATATTCTCAAAGATCAGGTGAATATGTATCAACAACGTGCAAAATTTGAGTTAACCGAACGTGAACAGAAAATGAATTGGCAAATGTGTACATATATTACCAAGAGGAATTTAAAGGAAGAAGAGTTAAGAGGGGAAATAAAATCTTTGCAAAAACAAATCGATCAAACTGTTAAACAAAAACAGGAGATTCAAAATAAGGTCAACACACTAAAATTAGATTTTCAAGCAGAGAAACCAAACTTTTAAACGATTTTTCCCAATTAAAGGCCTTAAAGAACAAGCTTGAAAACAAATTGTACACACAAGGCCAAACCATTCAAACTGCTCAAATGATGCACAAGCACATTAAGCTTCGTGATAAACATAGTGATAAGGATATAGGTGTGCCTAAAACTAATTATCTTAGGAGCGTTAGTGCCTCTCAACCTGCCTTATATGACTATAATGTGATGCTTAAGCCCAATCATGATTCCCCTGATGTGCGTGATACAGAAGAGATTGTTGAAATTGAAACAGAAAATAGGAAAAGACTTGAGGATAAGATGAAGGATCCCATGTGCATAGCAAATCGTGTTAATATCAAGCCCCATAACTACTATGAGCAGAACCGTTTAACTGTCTTTGTGCCCCAAACTAGGTTAACCCCTGAACAGATTTTTTGGGCTTTAGATCTGGAAAAAATGAAAGCTGAACTTCTTATGGATACCACTCCCCTTAAGTTTGCTAAACCCACAGTGTATCCTCCCAATACACCCATGAACCTAGTTCAGATAGCACTTCCCACTCAATGTAAAACTCTTATTAGCATGTATATACTGTATCAAATGTTTGCGGATTTTGAAAAAACGTGTAAAAAGAGGATTACTCCAACGGGAATTACTGAGGGGGAAAGGGGTTTTGAAGTTACAAAAGAATCTTATCTCACAGAAGTCATTCTGTTTTTTAAACAAATCAGAAACCATTTTGAATACATGGAAACGTCCCTTAAACAAGAGATCAATGAAATGAAAGAGGTGTTTAAAAACCAGGAACGTAAAGGAAAACAAACTGTAATGGATCTTCAACATAGTGAAATTGCGAGGAAGAATGCTCTCATCATGAATGATAATCTGATTGCTATGTGCATTGCTCAAGATGTGTTTTATACTGCTACTGATTCTTCTTTATCTGCTTCCCAATTTCATGATATGTCTGTTACATTAAAGGTTTTTCAGAATCGTGTTGTTGAGCTTGAGGGGGAGAATTTAAAACTGTGCGAAAAAATTCAAAAAGATGATCATGATAAGATGGTCAAGCATTTTTCAAAACTAGAGGTTGATAATCTTAACTTGCAATTAAGATACCAACATCTACAAGAAAGAATTAGAAACTCAAATGCCAAGACATCTTCGGATGCTCCTGAATTTGATGCATATTTTGAATTAACCAAAAGGGATGAAAGAATTCAAGCTCACACTAACACGATTCGGAAACTGAAACTTCAAATTGCTCAATCTAAGACGAATAAATGTGATGTGATTGATAATAAATTTGATGCGATTGATTCCCAGAAACCTCCGTGTTTAGATTCTCAATATCTTCAACTTCAAAATGTCACTAACGATTTGAAATACGAAAATGATTGTTTTCAAGCTGAAAACTCTAAAATCAAACAACATTACAAAGAATTACATGATTCGATGAAGATCTTTCGTGATAAAAACAATGAAAAGATAACTTCTTTGCTCAAAGAAAATGAGAATCTAAAGACTCAGGTGAAAGGGAAAACAAAAAGAACTGATGCTGATGCCATTAATATTCCTCTTCCCCTTAGGAATAATGCGTTTGTTCACAGTGAGTACCTTAGGTATCTCAAGGATTGCCTAGATATCCTCTGCGAAACTATTGAAGAGGTTAGAATAGTGAGTCCTGCGGACATTGGCATCCGTGATGTGTATTATCTCACCAACAGATCATATGAGCTTTTAGATTATGCCATTGGTACATGTCCTAAAGCTGTTTGCATGCGTGATAAGTCTAATGATTTTTCCTCTAAGGTTAAGAACAAGCATGTTGCCTTTAAAGTGCCCATAACATCACCAAAACATAACACATCAGATACCAGAAATCAAACAGCAGTGTCTCATTCTAATGTTCCCATCATTAATTCTACAGGAGTAAAAGCTGTCACTAATGCTAGCGGGTCAAAGCCTAGTTGCAATACAAGGAATGATAGGACTTCGCCAGCTAAAAGTGCTCAAGGAAAGAAAGTAGAAGACCACATTAGGAACAATAAGACTGATCTGAACGTTGAGAATCGTGTTGATTCTA
This sequence comes from Artemisia annua, assembly GCA_014162995.1. Lineage (NCBI taxonomy): Eukaryota > Viridiplantae > Streptophyta > Magnoliopsida > Asterales > Asteraceae > Artemisia > Artemisia annua. The sequence continues at coordinate 9,417 of LBNU01011048.1, forward strand.
GTATTAGCTCTAGGCGTACTGTAATTAATTCGAATTCTAAAACCAGTTGTGAGATCTGTAATAACTATTTAAATTTTGGTAATCATGATGTGTGTGTTAAGACATGTTTGTATGCTTCTAAAGTATCCCCTGGTTGTCATACTGTTTATTATAATCGTGTAAAACATGTTTGGAAAGCAACAGGAAGGAAGTTTACTAATGTTGGCTATCATTGGAGACCCACTGGAAGAATAGTGTCAATAGGAAGTCATCGCCCCTTTGCCAAACAGTCTAATCCTAAGTTTCCCAACATTAGGATTTGGAAGAAATCTGGTAGAACTTTTCCTATAGGAACCCAATGCGCTAACCATAAGTCTAGTTCCCCAGCATGTCATGTTATGACTAAGGACACTATTAATTCTTCCTATTCTGTTGTATGTGCTAACCAATCGGACCCCACTTATGGTTGGGGATCCAAGTTTGTCCGTTATCCATATCTGTCTGATTTCAAATGCAGGTCGTACAAATCGCCCTGTGGTATTTGGACTCAGGCTGCTCAAAACATATGACGGGGGATCGCTCGCGGCTCAGAAATTTCGTGAAAAAGTTTATCGGGACTGTTAGATTCGGGAATGATCATTTTGGTGCAATAATGGGTTATGGAGATTATGTGGTTGGTGACAGCGTTATCTCTCGGGTATATTATGTAGAAGGTCTTGGGCACAATCTATTCTCCGTAGGTCAATTTTGTGACTCAGATCTAGAAGTTGCCTTCAGAAAACACTCTTGTCATGTTAGAAGATTGGATGGTATGGATCTCTTGAAAGGCAGACGTGGCACAAACCTCTACACTATATCCATTGAAGACATGATGCAATCATCTCCAATCTGTCTACTATCTAAGGCTTCCAAGACCAAGTCTTGGTTGTGGCATCGTCGTTTGAACCATTTGAACTTCGGTACCATCAATGAACTTACTCGTAAAGATCTTGTTCGAGGCATGCCCAGGCTGAAGTATGAAAAAGATCATCTTTGTTCCGCTTGTCAGCTTGGTAAAAGCAAGAAGCATACTCACAAACCCAAAACCATCAACACCATTATGGAAGTTCTTCATACCCTTCACATGGACCTTTGTGGTCCCATGAGAGTGCAAACCATATTTGGAAAGAGATATGTGTTAGTGATTGTTGATGATTACTCTCGATTCACATGGGTCAAATTCCTCAGATCCAAGGATGAAACACCTTAGATCATCATCAAACTAATCAAGCAGCTGCAAGTTGGACTCAATAAAATAGTCAGATTCGTCCGCACAGATAATGGAACGGAGTTTGTCAATCAACAACTTACTCAGTTTTATGAAGATCTGGGAATTAGTCATCAAAGAAGTATACCTCGAACCCCTCAGCAGAATGGAGTCGTTGAAAGACGAAACCGTACTCTTGTAGAGGCAGCACGTACTATGTTGATCTTCTCCAAAGCTCCTATGTTTCTCTGGGGAGAGGAAATTGCAACGGCGTGTTACACTCAGAACATATCACTAATACATCCTCTTCACTGCAAAACTCCTTATGAGCTAGTGCATAAAAGAAAACCCGACCTCTCTTTCCTTCGTGTTTTTGGTGCACTATGTTACCCAAACAATGATAGCGAAGATTTGGGAAAGCTAAAGGCAAAAGCTGATATTGAAATATTTGTTGGGTATGCACCAAACAAGAAGGGCTATCGAATCTACAACAAAAGGTCCCGACAAATCATGGAAACTATTCATGTCACATTTGATGAGCTGACCGAGCAAACAGTTCCTGAATACTCCAGTTCAGGACCCGCATCTAATCTTTGGACTCATGGACCCATTAGTTCAGNTATTTGTTGGGTATGCACCAAACAAGAAGGGCTATCGAATCTACAACAAAAGGTCCCGACAAATCATGGAAACTATTCATGTCACATTTGATGAGCTGACCGAGCAAACAGTTCCTGAATACTCCAGTTCAGGACCCGCATCTAATCTTTGGACTCATGGACCCATTAGTTCAGGACTTGTAAATTCTTCCACCACAGATGCTCCTTCTGTGCCACCTACCTGTGAGGACTTGAAGAAATTGTTTGATTCAATGTATGATGAGTATTTTGAGCCTCAACAGAGAGTCGAACCTGAACAACAAGTCATAGATCCTGATGCTGCTGCTAATGATGAACCTCAACCCACAAACGGGCCTTCCATCTCCATCTCTATTAGTCAGAATGCTCCATCATCTAGTCATACCAATCACACAGATCAACACTCTTCAATTCCACAAAAAGAAGCATCCGATAACACCTTTGAAGTGAATCCTTTTACTCAACCACCTGATGAACCTTTTGTCAACATATTTGCTCCTGAACCATCTACTTTGGCAACCTCCTTAGAAGATTCCAACACTGCTACTTCAATTCCCAATCATCAACTTCATGAGCATATCAGGAAATGGACAAATGATCACCCATCGACTTTGAGGAATCATTCGCACCAGTTGCCAGAATTGAAGCCATCAGAATCTTCCTTGCCAATGCAGCCAGTCAGAACATGGTTGTATACCAAATGGATGTGAAGACTGCCTTTCTCAATGGACACTTAAAGGAAGTAGTATATGTAAGTCCACCAGAGGGATTTGTTGATCCTGAACGCCCTAATCATGTCTATCGCTTGAAGAAGGCACTATATGGTCTTAAACAAGCACCCAGAGCATGGTATGATACACTTTCCAAATTTCTTCTAGCTAACCAATTCACCAAAGGTGTTCTCGATCCTACCTTGTTCACAAGAAAGTTGGGAGGTCATCGTCTCCACGTTCAGATCTATGTGGATGACATTATCTTCGCATCAGCCGATCCACTAGAATGTGATAGGTTTGCACAAGAAATGAGTACAGAATTCCAAATGTCCATGATGGGGCAAATGTCGTTCTTCTTGGGGCTTCAGATTTCTCAAAACCCACATGGTATCTTCATCAATCAATCCAAGTATGCCATTGAAATACTAAAGAAATTTGGATTCGAATCATGTGAATCTGTTGATACTCCAATGGTTGAGAGAACTAAGCTGGATGAGGATATTGAAGGAGCACTTGTCGACCAAACCAAATACCGAAGCATGATCGGATCATTGATGTATCTCACAGCCAGCAGACCTGATCTCTTATTTGCTGTCTGCATGTGTGCTCGTTATCAATCCAAACCTACTAAGAAGCACTTAGAAGCAGTCAAAAGAGTCTTCAGGTACCTTCAAGGAACAATTCACATGGGCCTTTGGTATCCTAAAGACACTGCAATGGCTCTCACAGCCTACTCTGATGCTGATCATGCGGGTTGTCAAGATACTCGACGAAGTACTTCTGGCGGTGCTCAGTTTCTAGGAGATAAGCTGGTTAGTTGGTCATCAAAGAAGCAAATGAGTACATCAATCTCCTCTACAGAAGCTGAATATATTGCCATGTCATCATGCTGTGCTCAAATTCTTTGGATGAGGTCTCAATTATCCGACTATGGCTTTAACTACAACAAAGTTCCGATGTACTGTGATAACAAGAGTGCCATTGCTCTTTGCTGCAACAACGTCCAGCATTCAAGATCAAAGCACATTGATATTCGACATCATTTCATCAGAGAACAAGTGGAAAAAGGAATTGTGGAACTCTACTTTGTAAGGACGGAATTTCAGCTGGCTGATATCTTCACAAAGGCACTTCCAAGAGAACGGTTTCAATTCATTCTCCCACGTCTTGGAATGAAGAGCATCACTCCTGAGTCACTCAAAAGTCTTCAGGAAGATAATGAGGAGTAACTGATTCACTTCACATATCCTTTTATATATTATATAAAACCCAGAAAAGAAAAATACAAAAATATAAAACCTATAAAAACCATAAAAATCTGAAAAACTCAAAAATACCAAAAATATATGTTTGCTTAAATTATGGTTTGCTATTACTTCAGATAGCAACCCGGTTTTCAAAATCCGTGTAAAAACACGTTATCATGTTTTCACTGTGTGCGGATTATCCGAAAAGTTGTACGCTTCAGTGCAGCCTTTCTAGTAAAAGAAGAGAAGTCTTCTTTTCCCAAAATCTCTTTCTTCTAAAAATTCTTCAAAAGAGATTTTGTGGTGTACAAGGTGGCCATTGGTCTTAAATTTTCTCGTATACGTTACCACTCACATTAATGGCTACTAAACGTTAAAATGGAAAAACGGGTCATTAATTGAGGGGGAGCGTATGTGCTCAAAATTTCTGCACCTTTAAAAACTTTGTGCACCAGCCACAGTGAAAACTCAAAAAGTGTCTCAAAATCAGTAAACGTTTAAAATTTTGCCACATGTCTCTCCAAAGCTTTTTCGAAAATCATTTAAATCAATTGGGATCACAAAATCTCAAAAGATTTGAAATTTTATGATCGGGGGAGAGAATGTGATTTAAATATAAAAACTGATTTAAAAGTGATGTTTTTGGACTCATAAAGAATGTTTGTGGACTATCGAGAACGCTCCCTTATGTGCTAAAATGTTAAAGATTTTGGATTTTAATCAAAGCACATATTAAGGGGGAGCAAGTGATTAAATGTGATGTTTTTGGACTTATAAAGATGTTTTGGACTCAAAAGATCGCTCCCTTATGTGCTAAAATTTTAAAAGATTTTGGAGTATGAACAAAGCACATATTGAGGGGGAGCAAGTGATTTAAAATGATGAATAAATGATCTCTTTTGCAAGCTCACCCGTATGTGCCAAAGTTTTTCAAAATTGATTCAATCAATGTGCACATATTGAGGGGGAGCAAGTGGCTAAGAGTCTTTCGCGGGATTTTACAAAATCAAGTAGAAACCGTGAATTGCTTATGACTCAGAATTTGACTCATGAATTGACGAAACATGAAAAGTCGTGAATCGAAAAGACTAGTCCTGGCCGGGTAATAATTTCAAGCTGGTCTAACCAGTGATGTAAACGTGTCTCGAAGAGGACTGGTCAAAGTAGAAAGTACCGTTTCGAGAAACTCTTCTTAGATATATACTTTGACGGGTCTAACTTCCTTTTTAAGGAATGTTAACAACTTCAAGTTAGTTATTAGGGCTAGTTATCACCTAAAAGCTGATAATGGATCCCTTTAACTAAGCAACGTAAACGTGTCCCTCGGGTATATGTCTATTAAGAGCCGATCAATTCAAATAAGTGCAACTCACCCCGACATGTGCAAATTTCTTTCTTTACCTATGAGCACATGTTAAGGGGGAGCATTTGAAAAATGATAAAACTCTCAAAGTGTTAACAAAATGTGTTTCTTAATCATAAACACTTTGAGAGAATTTTCAATGATTTGGTTATATGGCGATTGTGGAAAGATACCAAAAGACCGACCACTTTAATTTAATGCATGGAGTTATAAGGATGGTAAGGTTAGGTATATGTTCCCATGATCCACCAGAACCGGAGGGATCTTCCCAGGGACAATCCAATAGATAGATTAGAAGTCCTTAGGAATGATTGAAAAAAGGAGAAAAGTGAGAAAGGGAAGAGTGCCGACTGAGACTGAGCTAGGACTGGAACAAACCCAACAAGGTTCTAGTAATGAAGTCTCGGTAAGCACTGAAGGGGTTGAAGAATTAAAAAGAAATGAAATGAGAAAGGGTGAAAAGAAATAGCCCTCCAATTATTCAACCTTAGGGCAGAAACCGGGTTCAATTCATATGCTACTGATTGTTACCAAGGTAACATCGGTATTGAAGATAAAGACGTCATGGACCCAGTGACGCACTGCACTAAACCTCCCAGCCACTCAAGTTCTCTTAAAAGAGCTTGTTTCATTCTCACGGGGAACCGGTGTAAACTATCGACTAGTCTCTTAGAGCTAGTTGATATTGAAACAGGAGACCCCTCCCTAGTCTCCGAATAGGATAACCAATGTGCACTTATCGAGTCTAGAGCCAAGAGATGCATCAAAAGATCTCATAGGAACACTTGATACTTCTACACTGGTTGTTCAACATTAAGGACACCAGTTGTAATATTTTGAGTCCTACGCAGATCTTAGCAATCTGCCAAGAACACTTATGAGGGAATATACATAAGTATTTCCCAGTGATTGAGTGGAAACTCCTGCCAGGGTCAACATCAAACAGCCCTGACAGCAGGTCACTTCGGTAATCTCTTGTGGGTTACGCTTAGTGTGTTCGGTGGTGTTCCAAAAGGTCTACAGTCGTGGGGTGATCTCCAGCGACTCACCTAATCGTTGGTGTACATCAGTATGTCAGTGAAAGCCCTTTCGGGGGCATCCGATTAGGAACGGCCTTGGTAAGGATTAGAGAAAGTCTTCACGCTATGCTGTTGACGATCTCGAAGTCCGAACTTGTAAGTGCCGGTATGTTTATTACTAACCAAGTTTTATGCAGCTCAACATACCAAACTTACCATGTTCACCACCATCACTCTAGTTCCACATGCTCATACCAACATCTAAAAGGAGACGTCAGAACTGTTCAACCGGGAAGATCTACTCAACAAAGATGTATGGGCATGTTGGAAAAGCATAATCACACCAAAGACAAAGAAGTTGACGATTGATGCCGATTGCTGAAAAGATGCAGATTCATCATCTCATGCTTACACTTCAACATCGTAAGTTAAGATATCATGATCAAAGAATGGGCTTCGACTATGCTTCCACAACTCTGATGCAGAAGATCATGATCCAGAAAAGTGTAAGCATGACATCACAAAGATAATCACAAAGAGACACATACAGTCAAAGATGACTTGAAGCTAATTATATGGATGAAGAGAATAGAGCAAAGTCAAAAGATCATCATATAACTCAATGACAAACTAGAACCTTGTGGAAGAACTAGTAGAAATCATGGACTGTAAGGTCATACAATGAAACAGAGTCAAATTCTATCATGTTATTCGCGAGAATTCCCGAAGAAGTCCCAAGTATACTTGGGTACGGGAAGACCAAAAGCGACTCAAGTATCCACATCATTTCACCAATACCACTCCCGAGACCAACATGAACCGAATCCAGGGACTGGATTCCTGTTAGGAGGGGAGAATGTCACAATTCTCCATTTCAGGCCAATTTTCCCAAGTTCTAACATTTCCTATTAATTGAATTTCAATTCAACATTTCACGTAAACAGGGTTTACGGATATTCATTTGACAAGACCGGGTAGGTTAAGTCACAGTTTTCATGAGATATCAACCATAGTGCATTTCATAGACTAAGGCTAGTCTACATTGCATCACGACATCATTTGCATTCTATTCCACTCGTAGATATATATTTTCAAGTAAGTGAACCACTAATTTTTCTATAAATTCTACCATGAATTCCTTGCAAGGTTTATGTACTTTTGTCATTTTTGAACTTGCATATTGAAGTCTATACCACAAAAACCTAATTTCCTATCATTTTATGTGTAAAATGAATTTCTTATGAAACTTTGGTGAAATGGTTGAAGTGGTGATGTTAGGGAACCCATGACACCCTAAGAAGGTGTATGGTAGATTAAGGGATGAGTTGATGTTGTTAGTAGTGGTTTTGAACATGTACAAACTAAGTTATATCATTTTTGGAACTATAAATAAACCTACTGTCCCTATTTTCAAAATTGGGTAAACTCAGTGAGTTTTGGTATATTTTGGACCCAAGATATAGAAAATACATTCCTAGACGAAACTATGGCCTTTTGAATCGCTAAAAACGGACTTATAACGAAGGAGTTATGCCAAAAACAAAATATACTAACTATAAAGATTTTCTGGAAAATCCTTTGCTGATGTACGAAATTGTTTGACCAAAAATGAGCCTTAGACCTTTCCAAAACTAGCCAAACTATTGAAAATATGTTAGTATATATTTTCACCTTTCTGGGGATATAAAGAACTTGAAAATCGGCCTTATAACGAATTAGTTATGATTTTTCGAAAGTTATTATTTTCACTAATAAACCACCAGCACTTACCCAGAAATTTTCTAAGTATACCTAGAAACACCCATGTTGAGAGCCATTTTCCCGTCAATTGACTCAGTTTTGGATGTTAGACATCAACGCATACATATAAACACCCAGGTGCTCTAACTTTTGTTCCTTGTGGTCCAAAACTCCAAAACTTAGAAAAGGAAAATACAAAAATATAAAACCTATAAAAACCATAAAAATCTGAAAAACTCAAAAATACCAAAAAAAATAATAATATATATGTTTGCTTAAATTATGGTTTGCTATTACTTCAGATAGCAACCCGGTCTTCAAAATCCGTGTAAAAACACGTTATCATGTTTTCACTGTGTGCGGATTATCCGAAAAGTTGTACGCTTCAGTGCAGCCTTTCTAGTAAAAAAAGAGAAGTCTTCTTTTCCCAAAATCTCTTTCTTCTAAAAATTCTTCAAAAG
>LBNU01011048.1:18929-34513 GCA_014162995.1 Artemisia annua
TAAGTGTACATGTCTTAACAAGAAGACATAACAAGTCAACGTCTTACATTTCAAGTTAATTTCATACTTCATGATTATGAATTTACAAGAAAACATAATCATATTTACTAAACAATTCAGTGAATATGTCAAAGTAGCTTTTCATGTTATCTTGACATTTGTTCTAATTAGGGAAACATACATTTTATGTGTAGAAGTCCTAGTAGAATCTTAGTTTTCTTACCTTGCATTCAAGAAAAACCATTAGTCATATTGTTATATGTTGTACCTTGCACACAATCAAGATTTCTCCCACTTGTGCATGGCAGAACATCATGCAAGTATACAGATAATTGTTTGTATAAGTTAATATGAAAGTGTCACAAATAACATATTATTTTAGTCAAAATCAAAATATAGATGTGTAGAACTTTTATTGTTTTAAAAACGAATTATGCATAACAATTTTATTGATAACATTTCAGGAAGCAACATCAGGAACGCGACAAGTTATCTAATAAAATTTATGCAATGGTTCTTATATAAACTATGATGCTTCACATGTGGAAAGTAATGTATTATTTCAAGGCAATCTAGAAATAAGATAAGGTAATAGAGCTTACAGCTCCCACCGGATTAGAGAACATTACATATGTTTCGTCACCAGTAATACAATCACGTAGCTCCCACTGAATTAGACAACATTATAAGTGTTACGTCACTAGTGGAGAGTGAGTGGTGATTGGATACTTTCCTTCTTTCTTTGAATATCTACAAATTATTGCTAATGCAAGTCACTTTGACTAGTAAACATGTACTTAGGTATTCAAGGAAGTGCATCAAGTTTTAACGTATAGATGATGGGCTAGCCATCGTTGCTATTTTAACTTGAAAATGGGCATGCATTTCCTCCATATTTGGTCTGCTTTACCAGAAGGGTGTGTAGGACCTTAGTTGTTTTGTTAGGTTAAGACAAATTGCTAGGAAATCATGCTAGTAATTGCCTTTACCACTTTGCGGTTCATTGATATTTCCATCTTCTAATTAAAACTCGTATTATATTGGTGGCTATAGAAAACATGTTCTCTAGTTATCCAAATATATTATATTTCTTCAAGGTTTCAAAACCGGAACTAGGGTTATAAAACAAACTTGAAGGAATAAGATGTGCAACCATACTTAACCATTTTGACTTTTACAAGAGATTATGATTTCTAGAGTATGTGCTCTTTGAGTTTGATTAGAATTAGGACAATTCAAATATTCCTATTATGGCTTTTCCTCATAAAGAAAAAGGATAGGAACAAGTCTCTTTCTTACAAGGAAAGAATGACTTAGTTTGTCCTTTTAACAAGAAAAGAACAAACTCTTGTATACGGTTTGTGTTGCATTAATCCAGTAATTGAATTTACAAAGTTCATTTTTAGTATTTTCGATAATTACCCTTTTGTAAATTAATTACCCCATGTTTGCAATTTAAAACAATAATTTACGAAAAAGGCTAAGATCCACATTGTGCTTCTACTATCACATCAGTTGATCTGCTAGCAATAGTAGATTCAATTGGTAGGTGACGATCACCAATTGTATTACATGTACAACTCTTAGATCCTTATGGGACTCATGGCATCTAGTGTCAAACAACTAGTGTCATGTAGGCATGTTTAGTCCCATCTTTGCCTCGGGTCAAGGTCTCACCGCTTAACTCGATTAAGTCATCCAATTTTAGAACGTGCGAGGATATATCTAGGGGCATAGAGTATAGTCACCTTGGGTTACAATTCAACCTAGGTCCCACGTATAGGCAAAAGGTAATTGCAAGTGTTTTCAACATTGGACGGCATGACTTAAATTTTGACGGGTAAAAAGTTTTGATGTGAATCAAAGGTGTACGAAAGAAGCATGCATTCATCCTTCGTAGCACAAGTTAAAAACCTTTCTTAACTTGAATCTAATCATTGTTTTAATTTATGTGTGTTAAATTTTCCATATTCAAGACTAATATTAATCCTAAGTGGATAATAAAGTTTGAAAAATACATAACAAAAATAACATTCATAACAAGTTTAAGAGTTATTTAATAAAACAATGATTTCAAGTTTCAAAAACTAAGATAAACTAAATCATAAGACTTAGTTTAAATTGGTTTTTGTTTCGTTTTATGTTTTTAAAAAATAATTTGCAATTTACATACATTCATATTATACATAAGAAGCAAATCAACAAAACACACAACTAAAATATGCAAAGCCTCAACCGATGAAAAAACCTATGCTCGGTCTCGTGAGCCATCACGAGAACCAAGGGTCAACTAGGGACAGACCACACAACCACACGGAGGGCTCCCACTTGCTCCAAGACAATCAAGAGCAAGTAGAACCCCATTATGCACATGAAATAATGAATCTGCCAGCCCAGAATTTCTGTATTGTAAGGCCCAAACGGCCTAGAAGGAATCTTCTACGGGATTAGCTCCAAACTACAAAGTTGTAGGCCCATGTCTTGTGTACCTGCACATCAATTTTTAGCCAAAAACTCCTTGCCAATCGCCAGGAAAAGCCAAAATACTGCAGCTTGTTCCAGCAGCCATTTTCCGCATAAACGTCTTTAACTCTTTTGCCATTCCATTCCAAGCAACGATTACATGATATAGAAAGTAAAATACATCTAATCTACTATCTATCTACTGTAATGTGCCCAAACAATGGCAAAAAACCAAATCAAAATACATACATGAATGCCAAAACAATGGCAAAAACCCCAAAAACAAGAAATTAAACAATATTCATGACAATTCAAGGCATAAGTGGTCTAGGTTTTCATCGGCTTTGCATATACACATAATAATACCATAATATTATGAACAAAACATGGTGTTGGCTAATTACATGGACAAACATGCATGTATTTTCCATGAAGATAAAATTAAATTGCAAGAATTGGAATTTTAGCCAACGAAACGAAGTAATAAATTAACAAGAATTAAAACCCCGTTTGGTACGTGTGTCAAATGGCTTAAGGATCAAAACCCACTGATATTATGACCTTCAAAATACCATTTTACCACAGAAATATTAGGTTTTGGGGCTGAAATAAAACCGTTTCACAAAACCATCAAAAACACGCGTTTTAGGCCATTTTACACGTACCCGACAAGTATATAAATAATGATATGCATAAAAAATGGTTAGAGTAAATTACACCGTTCATCCTTGTGGTTTGCGTTGACTGGCGTCGTTAGTCCCTTGACCAAAAAAACTGCACCGTTCATCCTTAACGGGCAAACGTTTGGCGTCGTTAGTCCTTCCCCCACTAATGCTTGTTAAGTGTTGTTACACCTGAAGTCCCATGAGGGTATACTAGTCATTTCGCAAACCAAAAGGACGAACGGTGCAATTTTTTAATACGTTCGTAAGTTCCGTTTTATAATACGTTTTCGTCTGTTTTTTTACGTTTTTGTCCGTTTCTTTTCGTTTTCGTCTCTTTTTTTACGTTTTCCTCCGTTTTTAACGTTTTCATCTGTTTTTTTTCGTTTTCGTTTTTTTTACGTTTTCGTCTTTTTTTCGTTTTCGTCTGTTTTTTTACGTTTACGTCCGTTTTTCACTTTTTTTTGCATGTTTTTGTCCGTTGTTCTAACGTTTTCATACGCTTTCGTCCATTTTTTACGTTTTATCCATTCTTAACCGTTTTTTCGGTTTCGTCTATATTTTTACGTTTTCCTTCGTTTTTTTACGTTTTCATCCATTTTTTTTCGTTTTCGTCTGTATTTTTACATTTTCCTCCGTTTCTTACGTTTTCATCCGTTTTTTCATTTTCGTCTATTTTTTTACGTTTTTGTCCGTTTTTTTACGTTTTCATCCGTTTTTTTTCGTTTTCGTCTGTATTCTTGCATTTTCCTCCTTTTTCTTACGTTTTCATCCATTTTTTTTCGTTTCCGTCTGTTTTTTTTCGTTTTCGTCTGTATTTTTTCGTTTTCGTCTGTATTTTTGTATTTTTGTATTTTTGCATAACAACCCTTATGGGTCGTTCATATGGCAAAAAATTAGAGCCCTAGGGCTGTTTTAACCATGACTTAAAAAATCATCAAAAAACACCCGTTTTAGCCACTTTTATGCATACCCGATAATCATATGGCACATATGATGGCTCGTGATACCACTATAGGTGATGTTGAATATGATAAACATAAAATAAACATATAAACGCAGCGGAAACATCACCTAACAACGGATCCATATAGCCATATGATCAATCATATAATAAACAACAAAAAGGTTATACCTTTGTAGCGTGATCGCTAAAATCGTATGGAGACCGTCACCAATGTTCACGAATCACCTATGAAACCAAATGATCAAAATAGATCACCTCTATATTATGTCCACACTATACGTCATCGATCACAACCCGATGCTAGTCTTGACCTCGTAACAATCGATCTATCCTTGAACTACACTAGAATAAGGTTAGATGGGATCAAAAACTACAAACCCTAATATGGGTGTGTTTAATTTCATGGCTTTAGGGGAGAGAAAAAGGAGGAAAGACATTTGGTAAGTGGTTATTATAAATGATCACCTTAATTGATCAAATCAATAGGAGGTTATAACAAATAGTGTTACACTTAACCCCTTGCTCTTTCCCCTCTTGTTCCCACCATGGTCGGCCTTATGAGGGCCTTAAATGGGCTTACCCATTTGTTGGTCTAATCCAATAAACTAAGTACTAGCTTAGTTATTAGTAGCCCGTTATTGATCCCGAGTTACGTAGTCATTTATATATTGTAAATACAATAAATACAATCTATAAAATGGTGTCTCTGTGTATAAGTGTGTGACCCCATAGGCTCACATATGTCTAGCCATTTGATTAATCATTATGACACGAGCATACTCCAACATATAAGTTACGTAGTCGTTTATATATTGTAAATACAATAAATACAATCTATAAAATGGTGTCTCTGTGTATAAGTGTGTGACCCCATAGGCTCACATATGTCTAGCCATATGATTAATCATTATGACACGAGCATACTCCAACATATATATATATATATATATATATATATATATATATATATATATATATATATATATATATATATATATATATAATATATATATATATATATATAAGTATCACTGACAAAATTTCTGTATTTATAATCGGGCCGACACCGACACAATTTCACAGAAACACTAGCCCGGTAACACCTCTTTTCTTTTATGGGCCTCGGGTTCTATTACTAGCCCATTTAAACATTTTTCTTTCTCTTTTATTTGCTTTGGGCCTTCGATCCATCACAAGCCCACCAGAAACACTTCTTTAATTTTTCTTTCTTGTTGGGCCGCTGCTACACCAAGCCCACACCCCATATAAAAATTTAAAGCACAAACGTATAACATGAAATCACCATTTCATTTTCTCTTTTCGTTGCATAACACCCGAATCGAACCCAACACCATGTCACAAACCAAGTTCGACTTCCATTTCTTTCTTTTTGTTTCCTTTTCCACACCACGGAAAACACAAACACAATCACAACATAAAACGCACATTTGCATATCACATTTCTTTTCACTCTTTTCTTTTTCCTTCTTTGTCAACCCGACACAAAACCACCCAAGTCCTCTCTTGTCACTTCCAAACCTTTCCTTGCTACCCAAAACCACAACACAACGCACACCCTCACCCTTTTCCTTTCTCCCTAGCGTGCCAAGCCCACCAAAGCCACCCTAAGCCTAAAAAATTAAACAAATCTCATGCTCCAAACTATACCTAAAACCTTATTAACCAAAGGTCTCTATGTCTCATTAACCCCAACAAACATCTTTTCTTTCCCTTTTTCCTTAATAAAATCGATTTACATGTACTAAGGAATCACATGTTACATTACCTAGTCTTAAACTAATCCAAAATACCATCATAGCTTCATGTGTCCATCTCCATCTTGACATGACCATACAATGACCCTTGACCAAGTTGTTTCCATTTGGTTGACCCATCAAAGGTATATTCGACCACATTTCACACGACATTCACAAGGTCTCACAAAACTTTCCCTATAAGTACTCTCACTATTCATTCACACCCACCACACTTTTCAAATCTCACCAAAAACTTCAAACACTTATTTCCTTTATTGCTACTGTCGAAGCACAAGAAGTCCACACAAGTTTTGGGTTACGTTTCTAAGCATTGGGTTAAGATATTTGATCTTGGGTTATATTATGTTAAGAGTTTCCAAGCTTTGCTCGTCCCTCATCTTTTCTTTCTCGTACCACTCGATATCTTCACCACCTTTTGGGTGTTGTAAGTTGATTACTCCCTTTTCAATTCTTTCAATACTTATCTTCATGCATTGCATAATCACGCATATCACTTAAAACACTTAAAAACACAAACACTATAATTCTCACAAATATTCAAAAATGCCTCAACCTCCATAGAAATGGCCGTGTATTTTGTTAATACAAATAATGTCAAAAACGTTATTCGCATTATTCGATCTTCTTGTGTTTTGATAATCACAAAATATAAAGACATGTTATGTAAAGTTAAGGTTAATAAGTTTTTAACCGAGGAAACTCGTTACTTCCACGTAGCTTCTACAACGTCACTTCAGGTATGTACAAACTTTATACCGTCATTAGTTTGGTGATCAAAGAAGTTTTTATTTTCTTATAAACTTACATTTTTAAGTTTGACAAAACATTTTCACAAAAGTATTTTTGTGTTTTTAAAAGAAATATTTTATTAAGAAAATATATTCAAATTCGAATTTGTAACAGCTAGTTTTCCCCCCCCAAAATAGCTGAAACTTCATCAGATAAGTTTTCACCACGTCAGGACAAAAAGGGAGCGTTTTTGTCTGGACGGTCCCTTAGTGATAAAGGACCGTCGCCTATTTACGGGACCGCCTGGTCAGTCCTGTCGTCTATAAATACTGAACTGTTACACCTNTGTTAATACAAATAATGTCAAAAACGTTATTCGCATTATTCGATCTTCTTGTGTTTTGATAATCACAAAATATAAAGACATGTTATGTAAAGTTAAGGTTAATAAGTTTTTAACCGAGGAAACTCGTTACTTCCACGTAGCTTCTACAACGTCACTTCAGGTATGTACAAACTTTATACCGTCATTAGTTTGGTGATCAAAGAAGTTTTTATTTTCTTATAAACTTACATTTTTAAGTTTGACAAAACATTTTCACAAAAGTATTTTTGTGTTTTTAAAAGAAATGTTTTATTAAGAAAATATATTCAAATTTAAATTTGCAACAGCTAGTTTTCCCCCCAAAATAGCTGAAACTTCACCAGAGAAGTTTTCACCACGTCTGGACAAAAATGGAGCATTTTTTTCTGGACGGTCCCTTAGTGATAAAGGACCGTCGCCTATTTACAGGACCGTTTGGTCTGTCCTGTCTCCTATAAATACTGAAATGTTACACTTCAGAAAACAAGGATTTTCACACACAAAACTTTCTGTTTTTATTTTCCCTTTGAGTCTTTGATCACTATAACATGTCGGTATATGTTTATAAGTGATTTCCTCTTCCATCAAGTGCAAGAGAAGAACTCTCGACATCAATGAAGTCTCGAGATGTTATAGGTGTCCACACACAAACGTAACAAGTGTTACGGTGATAGGTTCTGTAAGTAATGTCATTGTTATCCGACTTGTGTGTGAGTCGAGGAGGGGATATTTGTGTGAAATTGGTTGGTGATGTAGATCCAAGAAGTGTTGTAACTAGATTAGTTCATGTATTGGTGTGAGGAGAATAATGTCCTAGTGTGTAGGATATGATTTGGTCGAGTTATTATGTAAAGACTTGGATCGGGTGATGATCCAAGTGAGTCATGTGTGTAGTCTTGGTTCGGGTGAAGTGTTACACCCTGTGCCCGCTTAGACAAAAACTTAAAAACTTTTCGTGCGGAAACGCTTGACTTTAATGGATATCCTGTTACTCTTTTGACCATTTATAAAAATCCATACACCTTTAGACCATGAGACTATTTTTAAATGAAAATAGACTCAATTACCTTCGAAATGACGGGTGGCACGACCTCTAACGACTCACGAATTAAAAGATATGATTTTTTCTAACATGGCCCATTTTCTGCACTACTTGTTGTCCCAAACACCCCCTTTATCTGCATATTCCTTTTTATGCATTTTTGACCCATTTTTCGGAAAAACAACTTCTATGACTCGACAATTAACGAAACTTTCCAGATTCACTTATTATATCCTTGGGCTCATTTCCATGTAAAAACATTTACCGTTTGACCTTCGGGATAGTACTGATGCGTATTTTCATCCTGTATTACATTTATAAACTAAGACGTACAAGGATAAACACATACTAACGGGCAGGGTACCCGGTCGCATGTAGTAGAGCCTAGGTAAATCCGAGTGTCGTCCCTAAGAGCTGTTGTGAAAGAGATCAAAGCATGTTATGTGGTAAAAGATAATAATGAGGTAATAGTATTGAATAACATTCGTCACAATGCACATCACAGAATATAATCAACAGAAAGAAGGAAGAGATAAATCTTTAATCCAAGTAATTCATGTTACAGTTCAAGATCGTAAACATCGTACAGTGGCATAAATATCACTAAGAATTGCAGGGTAAGGTCATCCTAGTCTATCTTTCCTTCCTATCACCTCAGGAACCATGGCGCATCCCATGTAGTAAGCCGAGGTTGGATATTTGGTTGAGTCATTAAGCGCCAAATCTAATAGATCACATTCGGTAGAGATCCGGCCTTTCGACATCTTAAATCTCTCTAACTTCTTAAGTACCTCTGCTTGTAAGGTGGTCCTATGGTCAATTCTCACACAAGGCAGTATGGTCAGTTGTCATCCCTCCCATTTCCTTGCAATCCATCAGGCTAGTGTGCTATGGTCAATTCTTCTAGCCTACTAACTAAACTGGGGTCTTAATTCCGTTTAAGCTAGCGTAACAGATACAAACAAGCATATAATACTACCGAAACTAGTTCATGTGAATGGACAAAGAAGGTATCTCTACGAAGCAATAAAAGAGAACAAATAATTGAATAGAACTTGAATTAATAATAAGTATTCATCAAATGACTAAGGGAAATCGTAAGAGAATCCAAACTCGAATACAAATGATTAATGTAGACGAGAGCTTTCATCTTCTAGCTCCTAACTCCGTCATCTTCTTCTGGTGGTGCTCTCCCCAAACCCTAGAGAGGTTTGGGAAAGGGGAGATGATCTCAAAGTGGCAAAATCGGCTGGTATATATAGGCCAGGAAACTGCTACGGCGTAACGCTATTACTAGTTACGCCGTAGCTCTTGATATCTTCAATTGATCTTATCCGTGAGCATCGTTACGGCGTAGTTGGAAGAAATATTACGTCGTAATCTCAATTACGTCGTAGATGATAAGTAGTGCTATGCCGTATTCTTCAATAAGTTCTCCCAGTTAGCCACGGACTCTTCAATACGTCGTAACATTGTTACTAGTTACGACGTAGTCTTCAACATTTGGATAATTCCACGTCATCATAGGGTTACGGCGTAACCTCATCACTTAGTTACGCCGTAATATTCAAGTTATAGATAATTCCACATCATAATATTGTTACGGCGTAACTTCATTACTTAGTTACACCGTAATCTTCAATTTATCAGGGTTATTTGATGTTATCAAGTATCCCCCCACTTGAACTCTACTTGCCCTCAAGTTGACCTTTTTAGAAGTACTTTTAAAAAGACATTCCCCATTATTACTAGGGAAACATTCATTTTAAAGAATATCCTATGCTAGAATTTCTCGAAGCCGAACACCTCACGAAAAGGGGAACAAACACTCAATCTCTTTTTATTTTAAGTGTCAATTTTCGGGGTGATCACTCATTGCAATGTCATAGTATGTATTCTATCATAGGCTTGGCAGTTACACAAAACTCCCCCACTAGAGCTAAGGTCGGTACAACTCTCAAAGGCAACATTGGGTCAACATATATAAGGTTAAGGGTGTGGTGTCGTTAATAACATGCTACGGCGAAAGCGACAAAGGAAATGATACATGACCGGAACGCCGGGCAAGGTACCAAGACCTGCTCGAATCCTTCACCTAAGCATGATTCACGACTAAGGGTAGGAATAGACATGGGATTTCACATTATGGGTGTAAAATGAAAAATAAGAAGCAAATAGTCAAAGCCTACAACTAAGTCATCACCATTTACCGTTCGCCCAAGGTCTAAACTTCGAAACGCAGAAATTGGATCATAGCAAGTAAATGTACCATTAGAGGACATCATTATGGGCACAAAACTTGATCTTCATGTTGGTGTAGAATTATTCACCAACTCTTTTCTTCAATTGTGACCGAAGTGGCCTCTTAGATACTAAGTCTTTATAAACTCTTCATCAAGGTGTTGTACATCGGTGCACCTGTTTATTTCAAATATCTACATACGGAATTTCACTTTTTTTTTTTAACTACAATATACATCCCCCCACTTGAGATGAACAATACATGAGAAATTGGGGGGTCTTCAAATGATCTTCAATGATATGTCTTTGTAGCTGTGATTCCTGAATTCATCCATTTAGACCTCGAACTAGGGCAAACAACAACTTCCCAATCATAGACTAGACTACACGGTAGGCTAAGGTGTAATGGTGTATTGAAACAATATATTTTGGGTAAGAATCGAAAGGAATGTCTCAAAAGGGTGTAACTAGGGGTATCTTGCACTAAAGATGAGTGCAACAAAAGGGTTTACACGGGGATCGAGAAGTCGAGGTGACTAATCGATAAACACACACATATAAGGCTATTTGGGTGATAATCCTAAAACATTGCCTTCTAAAATTGTCCCTTCCAAACATGTCTAGCACATTACTCGTCTATGGGTTTGAAATGATGTAAAAGCCAAGTTCTAAAGTTTACAAAACTACCGGCACACTCAATATTTTGGTGGATTTGGGTAAACAGGGTGAAACTGAATAGGCTAATCATCACCATATTAATTCAAGGGTTAAATGCGCTCGGCTAAGGTCTATTCTAGTTCGGTTAAGAAAAACATGTCAAAAGTTTAAAAAAGGCAAAAATTTTCAAAATAAACTAGAAAAATGAGGGCTTATAAAGTTCAAGATAATTCTACTCCCCGTCCCCCCACTTGAAATGTACAAAGTCCCTTTTGTACTAAAAATTAAGTAAATGTGAAGAGAAGGTAGAATTAGAGTGAGAACTTCCCTGAAATTTGCTCCAAAAAATGAAAGAAGGATCACGAGAAGTCTTCGTGCCTTCAACTAGCCTTTATAAGCAAACTTCGTTTCCCTGAAATCACAACACTACCACAAGCATAAATCTAAAAAATAAAAATAAAAAGAAAAATCCCTAATTCACTTTCGTAGGAATCACGGTTGCATTTAGCATATACAACAAGCCTTTTAAAACACTTGGTGTCCCAAGTGGACGAGTTAAGTCTCGTGAGGGCTTACAGGGAACATACCCACAAAGTTCATTTAATTACTATTACAAGTTTAGTATGTTTGAAAATATTTTGAAGGATACACCTCAAAGAAGTGTTACGGCGTAACCAAGGAAATGAGTTACGCCGTAATCAGAGAAAACCTGGAGAGATCAGCTACGGTAGGAAAGTTACGGCGTAGTTTTAGTACAAAGTTACGCCGTAATGGCTGATCCGAGAGTATCAGTTTCTACAGTAAACAGATTCTCTCGCTCCTCTATGCTCCAATTCCTGCAAAAATATAAGACAAACATTCAAACCAACAAAATTAAGGATAATACGGGTTGTCTTCTGTAAGAGCACTTTTGTTTATTAACGAGTCTTTAAGTTAGACTCATTCCCACGGTTGGTTGCTTATTGTTCTAGGTAATCATGCCCGTTCTTGTCATTCGTACTCGTGGGAGCATTTTTCCAGAAAGCTGGATCAATCATAGGATTTGAGCAGAGGTTTTCCATGTGATAAAACCTAACTTTTGCTCACTCATCGCGGCATTGAACCTCAAATTGTTTGTTAAGCTAAACGTTACCGAACTTAACCTTAACCTAGTCTGCGAATGATATACCACTATATCCCACTTGCGCTCTCTTATGTGCATTGAAACATGCCCACTCAAAACGTTTAGCCATAATATTCTCGGGAAACTTTCCTCCATCACATTCCTTCTGAAAAGGATCACATGTAGGCCATGCTTGAGTAGTACCTTCGTTTGTCATCATTGCTGGCTTACAGAAGTGGACTGTCCATTCGGTAGTCTCTTGATCGTATGCTCCCACAAGGTGATTTCTTAACCATGCATCCTTAATTATCCTCGAATCCTTAAAATACCACCAAACTCGAGCTTCAGTTGTCAATTTGTTCACTTGTTCCTTACCTCCTCCATTACATTTATTTATGAGAGGATTACATGATGGAATAATTATCTTAACCTTGTCCTTAATAACCCCTATAGGTTTACAATAATGGAGTATTCCAGTGACTTTTAACGGTCCCACTTCATCATCTAATTGCTTAATAATAGGCTTCTCAGTATCGCTATCTTCCCCAGAGGAAGTGCTGCATTCATCAGACGAAACTTCCTTGTCGTACTTTAAACAGAATGGATCATGCGTACAAAAGAGGTCATCAGGAACCTCAAACGTCTCCGGCGGAGGATCCATTGTACCCAATTGCCGATTCACATTTTTATTGCCCTGATCTGAGAAAAGACAATTAAAAAAAATTTAGGTAATTTACGGCGTAATATCATAAATAGTTACGTCGTAACTCTAAAAACTTTGATAAAATAATTAGGCAACGACTTAAGATATCCAGAAAAATTATACCAGCCATAGTAGGTCAAGAAAGGTGAAAATAAAGAGATAAAAATGGTTGCAGGAGTGGGAGTAAATATGCATAGGTAAAATTCTTATAAAGGATCTTCGTAGGTTAAAATATGAATTGGGTTGGACCTACGTCGTAAGTGTGAATCTGATTACGTCGTAATCTATCCTTACGGCGTAGTGTTAATATTAGCTATGCCGTAGTTAGAGAAATGATTGATAGCTACGGCGTAGTTGCTTCTGTGACAGTGAGAAAACATTGAATTGTAATATGAGAGAATGAATTTCATACCTGGAAAGGTGTAGACGTCTCATAATGTTGTCAAACATAAACATACCTTAAAATCTTTCAACTAAACTGCTCCCCGGCAGCGGCGCCAAAAACTTGATGCATATTTTCATCTTGTTTTACATTTATAAACTAAGGCATACAAGGATAAACACATACTAACGGGTAGGGTACCCGGTCGCATGTAGTAGAGCCTAGGTAAATCCGAGTGTCGTCCCTAAAAGCTGTTGTGAAAGAGATCAAAGCATGTTATGTGGTAAAAGATAATAATGAGGTAATAGTATTGAATAACATTCGTCACAATGCACATCACAGAATAGAATCAAGAGAAAGAAGGAAGAGATAAAGCTTTAATCCAAGTAATTCAGGTTATAGTTCAAGATCGTAAACATCGTATAGTGGCATAAATATCACTAAGAATTGCAGGTTAAGGTCATCCTAGTCTATCTTTCCTTCCTATCGCCTCAGGAACCATGGCGCATCCCATGTAATAAGTCGAGGTTGGATATTTGGTAGAGTCATTAAGCGCCAAATCTAATAGATCACATTCGGTAGAGATCCGGCCTTTTGACATCTTAAATCTCTCTAACTTCTTAATTACATCCGCTTGTAAGGTGGTCCTATGGTCAATTCTCATACAAGGCAGTATGGTCAGTTGTCATCCCTCCCATTTCCTTGCAATCCATCACGCTAGTGTACTATGGTTAATTCTTCTAGCCTACTAACTAAACTGGGGTCTTAATTCAGTTTAAGCTAGCGTAACAGATACAAACAAGCATATAATACTACCAAAACTAGTTCATGTGAATGGACAAAGAAGATATCTCTACGAAGCAATAAAAGAGAAAAAATAACTGAATAGAACTTGAATTAATAATAAGTATTCATCAAATGATTAAGGGAAATCGTAAGAGAATCCAAACTCGAATACAAATGATTAATGTAGACGAGAGCTTTCATCTTCTAGCTCCTAACTCCGTCATCTTCTTCTGGTGGTGCTCTCCTCAAACCCTAGAGAGGTTTGGGAAAGGGGAGATGATCTCAAAGTGGCAAAATCGGCTGGTATATATAGGCCAGGAAACTGCTACGGCGTAACGCTATTACTAGTTATGCCATAGCTCTTGATATCTTCAATTGATCTTATCCGTGAGCATCGTTACTGCGTAGTTGGAAGAAATGTTAC
Organism: Artemisia annua; assembly: GCA_014162995.1. Lineage (NCBI taxonomy): Eukaryota > Viridiplantae > Streptophyta > Magnoliopsida > Asterales > Asteraceae > Artemisia > Artemisia annua. The sequence goes on from LBNU01011048.1 coordinate 33,230, forward strand.
GTCGTAATCTCAATTACGTCGTAGATGATAAGTAGTGATACGCCGTATTCTTCAATAAGTTCTCCCAGTTAGCCACGGACTCTTCAATACGTCGTAACATTGTTACTAGTTACGACGTAGTCTTCAACATTTGGATAATTCCACGTCATCATAGGGTTACGGCGTAACCTCATCACTTAGTTACGCCGTAATCTTCAAGTTATAGATAATTCCACGTCATAATATTGTTACGGCGTAACTTCATTACTTAGTTACGCCGTAGTATTCTTGTAATGATAGGCTTAAGTCTTGTCTTGAGTCCAACTTCATCCATTTGTTGCTCCATACCCCATCAATAGTCCTGAAACAAAATATGAAGCAATAAGAATACATAATAGACAATAATAAGCTAAAATGACCCAATATGAGGGGAAATTGACACTTAAATATCAGGGTTATTTGATGTTATCAAGTACTTTCTAAAATGTCGGGTTTTATGCCAAAACCCATTTTGACCCATTTCATGCATACGACACGTACGCCTTCCGTAACACATCAAACATAACCAAAATCATTTATTTAACATTATAAACTTGTTCCATACACACATGACCCGTTCACATCTCAAAATGGGTAATTTTGCTCTTAAGCCAAACACCCTTTTAACTTTTACCCAAATCACTTAAAACACACTTTGACCCAACATTTGACCACCAAGGTATTACAACTACCTTGACATACAATTTAGCACTTGGTTACGCTTACAAAACCATTAAGACCAACGGGGGTACCAGATTGTCATGAGCTCGGTATCTATACTAAGCTCTACTTTCTTACCAAATCCTTCTACAACACGCATATCCAACCTTAACCCTTGTCCAAGCCATCACATATGATCCTACAAAACATTGAACATTAACCGGTAAGCTTTCGCTTAATAAGTAAAACGATTATAACACAACATCATAACTCATTCACACAATAAGCATCATAAATCATTAAACCTTTATAACATTAAGATTAACACATACCTTAACCCACTTAAAGCATCATCATTCCTTATCCTAACCCACTTTTCCTTAACACTTCCTTACTAGCTATACCGAGCTAGTATTACACCATAACACATAAAGGCATACATCTAAAACCTTCATTAATCTTAGCTTAACTAAACACATAACACATATAGAAATCATTATAACATCATATCATAACCAGTTTACTTACCTTGAATCCAAGCTAAGCTAACAATCATCATCTCACCATTATCATCCTCCATTATCATCATCATTCCTCCTCATCATC
>LBNU01011048.1:40511-86295 GCA_014162995.1 Artemisia annua
AATTGTTTGGTGTATTGATTAAAAACTATAATCATATGTTAATATTTATTTGAAGATAAATAAATATATGTAACTTGAAATTGTATATATTCTACGAGTGGGATAGAATGCAAATGATGTCGTGATGAATTGTAGACTAACCCTAGTCTATGAAATGTATATTGAACGATGTCTCATGATAATGTGACTTAACCTACCCGGTTTCGTCAAATGAATATCCGTAAACCTAGTTTACGTGAAATGATGAATAGTGATTTGAAAATGACCTGAATTAACGAATTGTGACACTTTATCTTTCATGTACTTCTATCATTAAGTACACACTATCATTTCTTCAATACTCATTGCCTTAAGCAATTTCAACATTCACTACCATGTTTACTTTCATCTAGACAAGTTTCTATATAACACTTGTCAATTTATTATATTTGCATTTTCACAATGCAACTTATCATTTATCCGTCAACCCTAAGTTGACTCATACATTCGTTATATGCCATGATATCACATTGTCCTAATCAATTCTTTCATGCACATAAATTGTACATCTTATCATCATACATCTTTCAATATGTTAACATGATTAGATTCATGTTTTATATATGTAACATGATCTCATCTCATCTTAACTATACACTTTAAGTTTCTCATTTTAATTAAGCGTGTAAGATCATGCTTCACTAATCATTTCTTACTTCATCTCAAGCTTTCTAAACATTTATGTTTCATCAAACACTTTACATACTTATCTTATCTCACATATCAATGTGTTCTTTTTAACTTTTCCGACCACGACTAGGTGATCACATGTATATGGCAATTTTAAATTAAGTTAGACTTAATCCGTGCTTCAAGCAACTTCTACCATCAATCATATTCGCTCAATAAGCATTACTCGCGCATATTGATTAAGTCTTACATAATATGCATCCCAATGCATCTATCTTATCTCCTACACTTCTATGCTATCAAGCTATCAGGCACAATCTCATTCTACTTAGACATATAACCAACTACCATAGACTTAACATCACATAAACAATAACACTTAAAATTTATCCAACAAGTGTTAAAACATTTATAATCATAATCAAATCATATAGTCTATGGCTCATACATCACATAGCACAATCAATCTATGTCTAAGCATCAACATTCTCACTAACCGCAAGCACTACTCTACCTTATAACTAAAACATCATACAAATTTCAACATACTTACTAGCCCATCTCTAATACCACTTAGCATTCTTATTCGCATTCCATCACTATAACTCTATCACTTGAGTTGGCTACTAGGCAACCACCTATCAAGGCCACACTCACTAATTCCAAGCTATCAATCAAAAATCCATACTCACATTCACATAATATGCAAATAACTATATCAAACACATATCAATCAAGTTACTTACCTTAGCTTCCAAAGCTAAGTTACAAATCAATACGTTAATCCACATGTATGCAATACAAATACCTCTACCACTAACACATATGGTCATAATCACATCATAATCACTGGCACCAACCGAGGTGCACGGCCAACTAATTATTCAAACACTTCAAGTCCTCCACGGACTTATATCTTATACTCATCAATACTATATACGCATCGATCACTTATCATCATAAAGCTCAACTAGCATAAACATAATTCGTCTCACACTTAACAATTATCTTCCGTATCACTAACACTTACGTCCAACGCATCTAATAGTGGTTTAAGACTAGGCAACCTATAGTGGAAACCTAATTCACTTAAACCGAAGCTCTGATACAAAGTTATTACACCTTGTGCCCGCTTAGACAAAAACTTAAAACATTTCGTGCGGACACGCTTGACTTTAACGGATATCCTGTTACTCTTTTGACCATTTATAAAAATCCATACACCTTCAGACCATGAGACTATTTTTAAATGAAAATAGACTAAATTACCTTCGAAACGACGGGTAGCACGACCTCTAACGACTCACGAATTAAAAGATATGATTTTTTCTAACATGGCCCATTTTCAGCACAACTTGCTGTCCCAAACAACCCCTCTATCTGCATATTCCTTTTTATGCATTTTTGACCCATTTTCCAGAAAAACAACTTCTATGACTCGACAATTAACGAAACTTTCCAGATTCACTTATTATATCCTTGGGCTCATTTCCATGTAAAAAAATTTACCGTTTGACCCTCGGGATAGTACTTTCTAAAATGTCGGGTTTTATGCCAAAACCCGTTTTGACCCATTTCATGACATACGACACGTACGCCTTCCGTAACTCATCAAACTTAACCAAAATCATTTATTTAACATTCTAAACTTGTTCCATACACACATGACCCCTTCACATCTCAAAATGGGTAATTTTGCTCTTAAGCCAAACACCCTTTTAACTTTTACCCAAATCACTTAAAACACACTTTGACCCAACGTTTGACCACCAAGGTATTACAACTACCTTGACATACAATTTAGCACTTGGTTACGCTTACAAAACCATTAAGACCAACGGGGGTACCACATTGTCATGAGCTCGGTATCTATACTAAGCTCTACTTTCTTACCAAATCCTTCTACAACACGCATATCCAACCTTAACCCTTGTCCAAGCCATCACATACGATCCTACAAAACATTGAACATTAACCGGTAAGCTTTCTCTTAATAAGTAAAACGATTATAACATAACATCATAATTCATTCACACATTAAGCATCATAAATCATTAAACCTTTATAACATTAAGATTAACACATACCTTAACTGTCACAAATCACAATTTCAAGTCATTATTTTACTATTTACATTCTACTTACTATCCTATTTTAAGTAAATTACGTTTACCGAGAGAGTTTATCCACGCATGTCGTATCACACACTCGTAATTTTTTGGACTCATTTTAATAATAAATTATATTTATTATAACTTATATTTCATTTTCAAACTTTTCCGAACTCATTTAATTTGAAAAAGAGAAATTATCTCGCAAAACGTGAAAATGACATGCAGCAAGTACCGACACTGTATTATTAATGGCTTAGTTCTAATTATTATTTTTCGGAGTCAATAATTTTTATTTTTATAATACTTTTATAAAAACTTTCCCAAAAATATATTCTCGCATTTTTGCCAAACCGGAGTACCACGTTACACTTTAACTCATCGGGACACGAGGTATACACAATACACTAGTTACTAAATACCACCACCACTCATTTGGATATACTCCCTTACCCAAAAATCTTATCTTGTCTCCCTCACTTTCCTATAAACCTGTTCTTTCACATCTCCCTCCTTTCTCTATCATTTTCTATAAACCTGATTCTATTTTGTTCCCTCTCTCTTGGTGAACGACAAGCAACAACTACAACACCACCACCATCGCCCTGCCACCACCTCTCACCAACCATAAGTCAGCGCCACCATCCTTCCATCTTTACTGGAGATATACAAAGATGAAAGATCAAGGAGGCTCGTATTTGGGTTTTCGGATTTGGTTCTGGATCGGGATACCATTACAGCCACCTCCATTCATCACCTCCCTCTCCCGCGTTAAATGGGTATATCGAAAAGCACATAATTTATCTTTAAGCTCTCTTTTGATTCAACATCAAACTTAGCTTGTGTCGTTTAGTTTTCGTGGAATTTAAAAACCTGATTAAACAAGTTTGTTAATTAATTCGTGTGGTGTTAATCAAATAAATGGTGTTTGGGTTATTATTGTTCCGGGTCGGATTGAACCCGAATAGGGTGTTTGTTTGCAGCTTATATTTCCAGCTTAGGATTGGATTTAATTGTTTATCTTATTTGTGTCATTTGTTTCTTTTCGGTCTAAAAGAGAAACCCCCACCAGGGTGTTTGCTCGACTTGGTATGAACAGCCACACCACCAGGGTGTTTATTTATGCTCGGTTCAAAACCAACCCAAGAGGGTGTGTTGATTCGGTCCACATTCATAGCCGAGAGGCTGTTATTTTGTTGTTAGGATTAGCCACAAATTCCATCCAAAGGGGGTGCGTTTACTTGTTTACTTTGTGCACAACATAGGTTGTTTGTTTGTTGCTTTCTGTCCAGCCAAAACCGGCCTAACCAGGGGTGTTTAGTGGCTGCAAAACTGCACCAAATGGGAGTATTCGTGTGCTGATTTTCTGCACCAGCAGGGTGTGTTTGGTCTTGTGTATAACAGCCCCAACGGGGTGTTTGGTTCTGCATATTTATTTCATCCCAACATGGGCGTGTATACCCGCTTATTTCAGCCCTTAAAGGGGTGCTTTAACTACTAATTTTCTGCATAAATAGGGTGCGTTTTGTTTGTCTATTTACTGCATACATGAGCTGTTTGGAACAGCTCACTGCAGTCCCACCTTTTTGGCGATATCTAGAGTTCTACAACTCTGTTTTATGCGCAGTTTGCGGCTACATTTAAGTTTATGTCTTAGCTACATTTCATAAAACTGGGCCGAGCTCCAGAAATGACCAGAACCATGAGCTTTTTCTAAATTAAATCTGGTGTGCAGATTTTGACACCTTTTGCCATTTTGGCACATTTACTCATCGGGATGAGTTATGAGGTGCGCCACCCGGCGAAACGGCCACAAAACATAGCTCTATCACCCTATCTAATTACCTCAGGCCCATAACTCACTGAGTTGTGCAGACTTTCCAATCTTTGGGACTGTTTCAGAATTTCAGGTTTCTAACTCATACATAGGGCTTGTTTTAGCCAATCTTCACGTTACAAACCTCATGTACCATGTCAAATATATACATAATCTTACAAGGGTTTAGGATTAATGTATTGGACTCTTAGTGGACTTATGACTTAATAACAAATCACTTATTACCGGACTTTATTACACGGACTGTCACTTGATTATTATTGGATTTCTACCCAATAACCAATAAATACAAGTTGAAACTTCTAATGGCTATTTATTAGTTAAACATAACTAATCCACAGATCTCATTTATATTAATGCTTATCTGGTTCATACCGATTTATTCTTATTTTATACGTGCTTATTACCTTTCATACTTATGCTATATGATTTGTGCTTTGGCGTGCGTTTTGTCTGAGTCTATGACTTTATACCACCACACGAAATGAGATACAAAACTTTTACAAACATTGATACAAATATTCCACGAAAACTACAACACTCTACCTTTTGAAACTCATACGTAGATTACTTTCTGCGTATTATGTTTTGAGACAAACTTATATTCATTAGGTTATGCCGATTCTGTATCGTTGTGCTATACACCTTACACTGTTCTGCCATACTTCTTGGTACCGCTGTATTACTCACGTCACTACATTCCAAGGTGAGTCATAGCCCCACTTTTACTCGTTTAAAACTGTTTCATAAATGTTTTAGGGGAGATACATGCTCAATTACATGTTTTATATTTTTACAAGTACTTTAAACTTTTACATATTACTGTGAGTTCATGCCCCCTATTTTAACTTGTTTCATAACTGTTTTGGGGGAGAATACATGCTCGTTTTTACATGAATGCAATACTTGTTTTACTTGAACATGCTACTTGTTTACTCAAACACTACTTGTCCTACTCAAATGTTTGTTTGTTTACTCAAATGCTTTATGTGTTTACATGTTACAACCTACATATCTGGCGACATTGTCAGAATTGATCATATGGCGACATTATCAGAATTGATTATATAGCGATATTGCTACAATTTATCTATATGGTGACATTGTCATGGCTACATTATCACACTTACCTTTATATAGCGACATTGCTACACATATGGTGACATTGTCATGGCTACATTATCACATTTACCATTTTATAGCGACATTGCTACACTTATCTTTGAATCTTGGTCCAAATATTACTTTTGTTTACATAAACCAAATCATATTTGGCAGTGGGTTGTAAACACACAGGTTGCAAGTCTTGTATGGGCGGGGCTTGGAACTGGGTGGATTTACAATGCCTTTGCTGGGAAATCTTCATTCAAATGCTTTACATTACATTCTTTTTCACTAAACTCTATGAACTCACCAACCTCGTGTTGACGCTTTAGCATGTATTTTCAGGTATTAAGCAATGGCACGCTACTGGAGGTTTTTGGCAGGGCATGGCATGGTCATAAAAGACTATGATATTCATATGGGGACCGTTTAAACTATTTTTAAGGTCCTAATTTCGCACTAATTTTAACAATGTAAATTCAACACGTTTGTTAAATGATTTTATTCTAAATGAATAAGATGAAAACCGTTCTTTGTACTTCTGTTGTGATACCAATTGATTTGCACCCCAGCGACATGTAAGCTTCCACTGGACCCGATTTTAGGGGTGTGACATTAACCCACTTAAAACATCATCATTCCTTATCCTAACCCACTTTTCCTTAACACTTCCTTACTAGCTATACCGAGCTAGTATTACACCATAACACATAAAGGCATACATCTAAAACCTTCATTAATCTTAGCTTAACTAAACACATAACACATATAGAAATCATTATAACATCATATCATAACCGGTTTACTTACCTTGAATCCAAGCTAAGCTAACAATCATCATCTCACCATCATCATCCTCCATTATCATCATCATTCCTCCTCATCATTCCTCCTCATCATCATTCATACTTCCTAAACCATAACCATCAACATCAAGACTTATTAACACAATACATCATTATCAAGGGTTTACATAACCCATCAAATATAATCAATTTCCTTTCTAAATCATCATATTGTTGAAATATGGTTTAATATTAACGTGTAAATGTCTAGTATCGAACCCGAGACCTCGGGATTGCACACATTACAAATGAGTATTAAGGAGAAATAATAAATGTATTTATATATTTATTATTAGACACGAGAATTTAACGACCGTTAGTGTTTACCGTTAAATGACTAACGACCGTTAGACGCAAATTAGGAAAGAAGAGCTTCTGTGTAATTAGGAAATCAAGAGAAGGATCTAGAGACCCCCATGGGCTCTAGATCGACCGGCCTAGGGGATGGGGTAACCCAAACCCTAGCTTTGGCTCCAAGTTTCTAATTCACTATATATACAAACACAAGGGTTATTTGTTTCTCACCTTTTGTGCACACACATAACCCTAAAAGTTTTCTTTTCCTCTCTTGCTTCCAAAACCGGTCGACAACCCTAAACCCTTAGGGTTTTCGATTTTGTTTTATCAAAAACATATTCTTGTGTTGTTACTTGCATAACCTTAATACGGTTTAATTTGTGTGTACAAGAACGAGGTAATAACTTAATTTAGTTATTATCAAGAGATCGAATAACAAAACGGTAAGGGGTTATTCATAGATCTATTGTTCTTCAATAAGTTCAAGAAACAAGATTTGCATACGGTACGTTTTCATTATGTTTTGGTTAACTATTATGTGTTATACAAGAGATCCTAGCTTCCGCAATATGTGCTACATGATATTAATAATAATATGAGTGTCAAGGTTATTAAATTCTAACAGTGGCATCACGAGCCATGTATAACATGTAATTGCTTACTAAAACTATAAAAAAAAACGTATCTTTAATTGTTTTAGATACACATGTTATTGTTCTAGGGTTTTTTCTTTTTTTTTAAGAAAAAGAAATCCCTAACCCTAATTTTAGGGGGGGGGTCAATTTATACATAAACCTTAATTACGGTTTGTGGTTTAATTAATTAAGATTAATTAATGGTTAGAAACCCTAGGTTTGTAACATATTTATGTGAACTATGTGGTTATTGTTATGCATGAATCCATGACGAAACATGCATGTTAGTCATGGATTAATTGATTGTTTTAATTGCAAGTATATGTGACACATGTTTAGATAGATCTAAAATTGGGGAAGACCCCAAGTATAATAAAATCAATTTACGTGCTATGTGGTGTATAAGTAATCATGACCCCTACAATTGATTCGTCAATGTATGTACGTCTACCTTCCATTGAAGGAGAGGGTCTTAATTAATTATACGCATATGTAAACCTAGAATTGATTTATTTAGGGTTTATCTAATTAAGTATGCATGTGGCTAATTTTTTCACGTTTATTATTTATTAGTTGTGTATTTGTTTTCTTTTAAAATTACTTGTTTATATGTTATGTGTTTAACAAAAGTGTAAGCAATAACAAGGGTGATTTTTGAAAAGAAAATTAATTGGACTAATAATGGTGAAACATAATTATTATTAAGAACTTTACACTTCGAAATCTTATGTGTCATACTTAGGGGTTGGCCTTACATGCCGTAATGCGTTAAATGTATCCTCGCGACGAGATTTGTATTGTAAAAGTTTTTAATATATTTTAAGATGAAAGTTATAAACTTTTGCTTTGATTGATGTTTTTGTACATATGGTCCTGCAAGTAAGTCTTTTTTAGCTAATTCATAGTGATGGAAACAAGGTTTGGAAAGAGCCTAGAGTCAACCTTTGGTTTCCATGCACTTAAAGACGTCTTACTTACATCACCATTTGATGTACAATATCATCTTAAGGGTGATTTACCTCAATTCCACTTCGGTGGATGATAATTGAAGGTTCTTCTCTAATTGGTGAACCCAATACCTCAAACAAAAGCTTTTAACTTTATCTTGTGAATTGGTAATAAAATTTTTTTTTGAAAACCTAATGTTATGAAGATGAGTGCAAGCATCTTTATACATGTTTTTTGATTATCACATCAAAATTAAATACCCTAAAATTTAAGTTACATGCCATCTAACTATAAGGGACACTTGGAGTTATTCTTTGGTATGCGTGAGACCTAGGCCAAAGATTAATGACAAGGAAAATTTCTGAGTGAGCGTGAGACCTCACATGGATAATTTGCAGTTTCTAAGTTAGACAACTTAATTATGTTGATGCGTGAGACCTAGAACTTAAGGCATGAGATGGGATGAAACATGCTTACATGGCAAGTTGATGAATCAACTTGAAGTAAATCCCATAAATGATCTAGGAATTGGAAAATTGTTTGCCAATTATTGTACGATAGATTACCATCTTTTGTACTTTCATTACTAGCAGATCAACTGATGTAGTGAAATTATGAAAAGTTGGATCCTAGATTTTCAAGAAAATTAAGTGGTTATATGAATATAACTTTGGGTATTCTATTTTCTTGAGAATATGTATTATCGAAAATACTAATGTTTGAACTTTTTCTGTAGAAATGGCTCAACCCGATAACTCCGTGTATGCTGCTTTCAAGAGTCATCTTGAAAGAGCAAAATTGACTGGGAAAAACTTCAATGATTAGCACAGATCGCTCATAATTGTCTTGAGGGCGACTGGTAAGCTCAATTACTTGAATACTCCTTGCCCTGAGGAGACTGCTGCGACCGCTACTGAAGAGGTCAAAGCAGCATGGAGAGCTGAGCATGCAAAGTGCAATGAAATTGGGTGCTTAATGCTTCAAAGTATGGATCCAATAATGCAAAAGAAGTTTTGAGTATTATTTTCCATTCGACATTATCAATGAGCTTAGGAAGGCTTATGAAAAATCTCCTGCAGTTGAATTATATGAGTCACTTGACAAATTACACAGCTGCAAGCATGGTGATGGTAAACCAGTTGAAGACTATGTGAATGAGATGAGAGAATTCTTTGATCAACTTCACAGAGTCGGATTTGGTTACCCCGAGAATGTTCAAGTTAACTTAATCAACAGGTCCCTTAACAAGGATTTTGGTGGTTTTGTACAAAACTTCAACATGCACTGCTCGGGGAAGACAGTCTCAGAGTTACTCGCATTGCTTGTTGACTATGAGAAGCATCTACCTAATAAGGGCAAGGCACCTACTCCGCAAGTATTGGCAATTCAAGGTGGTAGGATCCAGAAAAAATCGCATGTGAACAAGGGTAAGGTTGTGGATGATAAAGGCAAGCAGGTTTTGGCCTATCAACCAAATCCTAAGGTGAATCAAAACCAACCCAAGAAGAACAAGGTGAATCCTCCCAACAAGAACGAACAGGCTTGTCACCACTGTCATCAAATAGGGCATTGGAAACGTAATTGTGCGCTCTACATCAATGACTTGCGACTAAAGAAGCAAAAGAGTGAAGCTAGTACCCCTAGCTCATCAGGTGCGTTCTTTATGATTGAATTATTTTCTCTATCTCATAAATTGAATTCATGGTTATATGATACGGGCTGTGGTATTCATATCTACAATACTTTGCAGGGGTTTAGAGTGGAGAGAAAGATGTCCTATGGAGAACAATTCTTGCACGTGGGAAATGGAGCGCCTGCAGGAGTTGAAGCTATATGAGTATTTAATTTAGTGTTGCCTTCGGGCCTAGTACTATCTTTAAATAATTGTCATTATGCACCGTCAATTGTTAGAGGTGTAATTTCATTTTCATGTTTGTTGAACCTTGGTTATCATCATACTATTTCTAGCAATGGAATTTCAGTTTCTTTAAATGGTGTATTTTATTTTAATGCTATTACTCTGAATGGTATTTTTGAGTTGGACATGAATGATAATGATAATGCTTTTAATAATAATTCAATGTATAGCATCAACCATAAGAGAATCAAGAAAGGTTTGGATTCGTCTTATCTTTGGCATTGTCGACTTGCTCACATTGGCAAGACTCGCATGGAAAAGCTGCAACATGATGGACTTTTAGAAAAGATCAATGATGAATCATTTGATAAATGCTAATCTTGTATTGCTGGCAAGATGACAAAGAAACCTTTTAAAAGTCGTATTGAAAGGGCTTCTGATCTACTTGGTCTTATTCACACAGATGTGTGTGGACCACTTAGACATGTGTCAAGGAGAGGTGCTAGCTATTTCTTAACATTTACGGATGATTATAGTCGTTATGGTTATGTTTATTTACTTAAACATAAACATGAGGTCTTTGAAACTTTCAAAGTGTTTAAAGCAGAAGTAGAGTTGCAACTTGGAAAGAAGATTAAAGCTCTTCGATCCGATAGAGGTGGTGAATACCTGAGTCAAGAGTTCATAGATTTCTTAGCTGAGAATGGAATTGTCCAGCATCTCACTTCTCCATATACTCCACAAAAAAATGGTGTATCTGAGAGAAGAAATCGTACATTGCAAGATATGATACGATCTATGTTTAATCTAACAACTCTTCCCTTCTCATTTTGGGATTATGCCTTAGAATCTGCTGTTCGCATTCTTAATATGGTTCACACAAAGAAGGATGATAAGACGCCATATGAGTTATGGACTGGAAAAGCTCCTAACTTGTCTTATCTAAAGGTCTGGGGCTGCGAGGCGTATGTTAAACGTGACTCAGCAGATAAACTCCAACAAAGATCTGTGAAGTGCATCTTCGTAGGATACCCAAAGGAAACGATGGGTTACTACTTTTATTACCCCCTTGAGAACAAAGTATTCGTTGCTAGGTATGGAGATTTCTTGGAAAAGGAACTCATATCTNATGATAAAGGCAAGCAGGTTTTGGCCTATCAACCAAATCCTAAGGTGAATCAAAACCAACCCAAGAAGAACAAGGTGAATGCTCCCAACAAGAACGAACAGGCTTGTCACCACTGTCATCAAATAGGGCATTGGAAACGTAATTGTGCGCTTTACATCAATGACCTGAGTCAAGAGTTCATAGATTTCTTAGCTGAGAATGGAATTGTCCAGCATCTCCCTTCTCCATATACTCCACAAAAAATGGTGTATCTGAGAGAAGAAATCGTACATTGCAAGATATGATACGATCTATGTTTAATATAACAACTCTCCCCTTCTCATTTTGGGATTATGCCTTAGAATCTACTGTTCGCATTCTTAATATGGTTCACACAAAGAAGGATGATAAGATGCCATATGAGTTATGGACTGGAAAAGCTCCTAACTTGTCTTATCTAAAGGTCTGGGGCTGCGAGGCGTATGTTAAACGTGACTCAGCAGATAAACTCCAACAAAGATCTGTGAAGTGCATCTTCGTAGGATACCCAAAGGAAACGATGGGTTACTACTTTTATTACCCCCTTGAGAACAAAGTATTCGTTGCTAGGTATGGAGATTTCTTGGAAAAGGAACTCATATCTCAAGAATTAATTGGGAGGGTATATTATCTGGAAGACAATCAGGTTGATGCATTACCTTCTGAAAACACTAGTCAACTTCCTGAAGAACCAGATAGCCTGGGTCCTCCAACTGAAGTTGAAGTGGTTCCCATTCGCAGATCCGTAAGGACTGTGAGAGCACCCGATCGCCTATGTCTTAACGTAGAGTGTGATCAAACTATACTAGGGGATCTTGATGAGCCTACTAGTTATAGGGCTGCCATGAATGGTCCTGAAAAGGAAAAATGGCAGGTTGCTATGAATGGGGAAATGCAATCCATGCGTGATAATGAAGTCTGGATAGAAGTAGATCTTCCTCCCGGTGCCAAGGTAGTTGGGAGTAAATGGCTCTACAAGAAAAAGACTGATATGGATGGCATTGTACACACCTATAAAGCCCGTTTGGTAGCTCAAGGGTTTACTCAAACATTTGGTATTGACTACGAGGAGACCTTTTCTCCTGTAGCTGATATTAGGGCTATTAGGATTCTCATAGCTATAGTTGCATACTATGACTATGAGATTTGGCAAATGGATGTCAAAACCGCCTTCTTAAATGGTCGCCTAGATGAGGACATCTATATGGCGCAGCCTGAGGGGTTTGTGAATCCAGATTTTCCAAAGCATGTATGCAAGCTTCAAAGATCCATTTATGGATTGAAGCAAGCATCACGGCAATGGAATAAGAGATTTGATAGTGAAATCAAGAAGTTTGGATTCACTCAAAATCTTGATGAGCCATGTGTATATCACAAAGCTAGTGGGAGTGATGAAATTTTTCTTATTTTATATGTCGATGACATATTGATCATGGGAAAAGACATTCCAAGTTTGCAGAAAGTCAAGGCATATCTTGGAAAGTGTTTTTTATGAAAGATTTAGGAGAAGCTGCATTCATTCTGGGAATTAAGATATATAGAGATAGATCTTAGCGATTAATTGGATTAAGCCAAAGTGCTTACATTAATAAAATATTGAAGAGATTCAATATGCAAAATTCCAAGAAGGGATATTTGCCAATGCAAGAACACCATCGCTTGAGTAGCAAAGTTTGTGCTTCAACACCTGCATAGGTGGAACGCATGAAGAGAGTCCCTTATGCTTCGGCTGTGGGATCTATTATGTATGCGGTGAAAAGTACAAGGCCAGATGTGGCATTTGCTCAGAACTTAACCAGTCGATATCAGCAGAATCTAGGTGAAGCTCACTGGACTGCTGTTAAGAATATTCTTAAGTACCTTAGGGCTACTAAAGATGTGTTCTTAGTTTATGGGGGAAATCCATATCCAAATGCAGAACTTGATGTTACAGGTTACTGTGATGCTTCATGGAAAGGTGATAAGGATGATACGGAGTCTTAGACGGGTTATGTCTTTCTCATTAATGGAGGAGTTGTGGATTGGAGGAGCAAGAAGCAGAGTACATTAGTGACGTCTGCAACAGAAAGTGAGTACATAGCTGCTTCAGAAGCTACAACGGAAGCCTTCTGGATTAGGAAGTTCGTTTCGGGGCTTGGAGTTATGCCATCGATCCAACGACCTATAAAAATGTATTGTGACAACTCAGCTGCAATCACATTTGCCCATGAACCTGGACTCATGAGGGGCACCAGACATTTCCCGATCAAATATCACTACGTGCGTGAGCAAGTGGATATTGGAGAGATCGATTTACTCAAAGTTCACACAGATAAAAACTTAGCAGACCAATTAACGAAAGCTCTACCTGGCACTAAGCTTTATAAGCTAGCTGAAGGAATAGGTCTTCGTAAGGCTGAAAGTTTCATGCCCATTTGTGATTAGTATTTGGATAAAGGATGTAATGTACGATTATTAATTTTAATGAAATAAAGTATTGGTTATGTTTATTTACATTGTCTTAATAATATATCATGTTTTTGCATGTTTAAATCCTTGAATAATTTTATTATTCTAAATTGTCCGTTGTTGGTTAATGATATGGGAATATCATTAAATTAAGACAAATCTGAGTATTGGTTAGAATATACTTGAAAGTATATTGATGCGTAGTCATACCAATTTCACATGATATTCAATAAATTGAATATAGGACTTATCCCAACTACATGACTTTACTTATATTTAAGTAAATCATAAATAGTTATCCTCAGACTTGAGATACCAGATAAGAGTCATGGATGTAGTGCATTTTTGTGGAGCAATCTACCGCTATCCGTAACTGGTAGTTATAAGGGTTGTTTTCAGAAGTGTTGCAAAGTTCATGGGTTAGTCTTGTAGTCAAGATAGAATTTGTTCCTTCAAACTTGTTTTGAAGTTTAATACTGTTGGGCCACTCGTAGGATTGACAAAATGTTTGCGTGGCCACGCCCAAAGATATCTGGAATACGTTCAGATGTTTTAGTAATTTTGTTTAATCATTAACATACGAGAAACTGAAATTTAATAAAGAATTATTTCTTTATTAATAGAGTATTAGAAACAAAAGGAAAATAATAACGATGAATCGTTAAAGGTTTTCCAGGAAACCTAGCTCAAGTTGAACTAGGGGCATTGGAGTGTTGCAAGACGCCAACCAATGTCATTTTACTGTTAATAGATAACCAAGTGGGAGCTGTTGAAATATGGTTAAATATTAACGTGTAAATGTCTAGTATCGAACTCGAGACCTCGGGATTGCACACATTACAAATGAGTATTAAGGAGAAATAATAAATGTATTTATATATTTATTATTAGACACAAGAATTTAACGACCGTTAGTGTTTATCGTTAAATGACTAACGACCGTTAGACGCAAATTAGGAAAGAAGAGTTTGTGTGTAATTAGGAAATCAAGAGAAGGATCTAGAGACCCCCTTGGGCTCTAGATCGACCGGCCTAGGGGATGGAATAACCCAAACCCTAGCTTTGGCTCCAAGTTTCTAATTCACTATATATACAAACACAAGGGTTATTTGTTTCTCACCTTTTGTGCACACACGTAACCCTAAAAGTTTTCTTTTCCTCTCTTGCTTCCAAAACCGGTCGACAACCCTAAACCCTTAGGGTTTTCGATTTTTGTTTTATCAAAAACATATTCTTGTGTTGTTACTTGCATAACCTTAATACGGTTTAATTTGTGTGTACAAGAACGAGGTAATAACTTACTTTAGTTATTATCAAGAGATCGAATAACAAAACGGTAAGGGGTTATTTATAGATCTATTGTTCTTCAATAAGTTCAAGAAACAAGATTTGCATACGTTTCGTGTTCATTATGTTTTGGTTAACTATTATGTGTTATACAAGAGATCCTAGCTTTCGCAATATGTGCTACATGATATTAGTAATAATATGATTGTCAAGGTTATTAAATTCTAACACATATGATCATAACTTGATCATATGATGAAATCCCATTTAATTCCTAAACCTTAACCTTATTATTAACAAGATAGGAAGTTACTTATTTGGTGTAGAAGTGGTTGCTTATGGATTAACTCTTAAATTGGAAGCTTAAACTCTTCATAAATTACTCATCAAACTTCACCTATTTCCCTGCTTTTCTTTCTTGAACCGTCACCACCACACACACATATATAACACTTATCCAAAATGAAGCTTATAGAAGTCTAGGGAATCCTCTAGACATTTGTTAAGTGAAAGTTTGCTTAATTGACAACTTTAGTCCCTTAGGTCGTATAATCATTCATCCTTAGTACTAGAACAAGTTGATTCTAGTGGCAGTTTAAGGAATTGGCAAGATTAGTCCCTGTAGGCTAGAACAAGGTGGTTCTAGTACTGGAACAAGTTGTTTCTAGTACCAGTTTGGGATTCTGTCATCTTAGGTCCCTCAAGTTCTTATCCCTCTTACTTATGACACATAATACTTCTAAAACCACATTACAAAATACTATGACTATCGGGTTTGACCACATCACGACATTTGTTGACTAACCAACCACGGAGGCTCTTAGTCCATTACATCTAGGGTGGGGTCCAAGTACCCGGGAAACGGGTCTAACATGAAGAACCAAGTATGTCTAGTGTGTGAAGGCTTGGTTCAGGTGAAGAACCAAGTGTGTCAAAGTGTGAAGGCTTGGTTCGGGTGAAGAACCAAGTGTGCCAAATATGTGAAGACTTTGATCGGGTGAATATTCAAGATGGACAAGAGTGCTTGTTCGTGTGGCCACGTGGGCCTTGGAGTAGATTGGTTCTAGCTACGATTAGAACTTGACATTATGCTTAGTGTCGTTAAGCCTTGTGTAAGCATGTGTACGGATTGATCCGCCTGAAGGAGTGTGTTGATATAGTGATTGATAACTCTCGAGTGTAGTACTCGGGGAGTGGAGTAGGACGGAGAGTGAGCTTCGTGCCGAACCACTATAAATCGCCGCATCTCTTTGGTTGTGTTCTTTCCTTACTCTTTACTGTACTTGTTTGTTTATGCATGTTATTAGTTGAATTGATATCACATAACAAGTAGAATTCAATAAGTTTGCAAAAGAATATAAACCGGACCTAAAAACGGCGAAATGTTTTAACAACTAAAATGAAACAGTAAAACTATTCAACCCCCCCCCCTTCTAGTTTCTACATATTTTCTAAATCTTACGTACAAGGTATATATTTTATTCGACAACTTATTCTTTATACTAAACTAAACCAAGATGTCGAGACATACAAGCCAAATAATAATAAACGCTACCCGAATCGACCCTAATCCTAAGCTCACTCGAATACCATTTTATTTTTTCTAAAAACTTGTTTTTGAGCCTAACGGGCTAACGAGCCCAATAAACTTTGTATATATTTTCTTAAAAATCTGAAAATAGAATTCGAACCTATTTAAAAAATAAAAACCGATTTTGTAAAGTTTTTATAAGACAAAATGATAACTTTTATAAAAATAAAAGTTAATTTTTCAAAAACTTAACTTTGGACTAAATTTGCAAAATATTTCGTTAAGGGGTGTAAAACGTAAAAACTATGAAACTTATGGATCGAAACTGAAAATGAGATTTTTAAATAAAAGTTAAGGGTAGAAACTGTAATTAAGTGAAAGTTGAGGTAAAAAGTGTAAAAGTAATGTTTTGGATTAAAAAGGTAACTATTTTTAATAATAGGGTATAAAGTGTAACTTTTATAAGGTAATGGGTAAGACTTGACATAAACATTTTTTTTTACTTTCAACATTTTATAAATTATTTTCATACCTTTATAATTATAATATATATTTAATAAACCTTTTATAATAAAATTTAAATAACTTTATTTCAACTAAAAATATTTAAAATAAATATTTTTATCAACATTATAACAACCATAAACACTTAAACGATAACATTTCGTATCAATAGTGTAAATAACTATATCAAGTCATTTTTGTTTTAAACTTCAAACATTTTAAAACACATAAAGCCGGCATCACCGCACCCGAAGATTCTCACACGTCAATCACACATCAAATCCGAATCACTGATAATAACATATATCTCACATTAATTTAGGTCGCAAGACGGAGGTTATTCATTGCTATTCATAGCAATTCACCATCACCTTTTGAGTACTATTTGAGTTCTACACCCACCCACCGTAATCGACACCTCACAAGTGAGTTTATAGTCCCACCTTTTTAAATTGTTTTTAAAACCCCTTGGGGAGACACATGCGATAAACCGAACACAAGTATTTTTAGTATGCGATTATTCACCTGATATTGCCTAAGTTGTCACCCCTGAATAAAAGTCCCTCAATTCACGAACCATTAGTCACTTGCGAGTGTGCGCAAATTTAGCAAATAGATCTATTGGAGACGGCAACCCACCTACGCCAACTAGATCAGTTGGCAGGAGGTGTGCTATATTCGAGTTTTAAGGAAGCTAGCATCTTTCTTCACGAGGGCACCCTCATCTACATCCTCCATGTGGTAGGTGATTATATCATTATTCATATCACCCACGTTAAGGTTTTGAGTTTCGTGAAGCTTAGGAGCAATATTTGTATTTATATTTATAGAACCCACCTGATGATTTAAAAATATTTGACTTGTGTTCAAACTATTACAAATTTAAACTACTATGGATTCGACCTTTGTGTTGACTTTTTAGCATGTTTATCTCAGTAATTAGCGGCATGATGGCACGGAGGTGGCAAAAAGGGGACAAAGGACCTCCCTTTATCTTTTATATAATCTTATCATTCTTTTCAAACTCGTTAAACATTCCACCTTTGGAAAATGTTTGTAACTCTGAATATTTGAGTTTTCATTGAATGATATAAAAACCTATCTTTTGAATTATTTTCTATAAGTATGACTGTGATTCAAGCCGTAATTACCCCGAATTAGACTTCTGCTGCATTCCAAATTTTCGGGGTGTTACAGATGTAAACAATAATCATAATCTCAAATTTGCCCTCAAGTAGGTAGTTTGCCATCTACCTAGGTAAATCGAATATAGCACACACGTGTTGCCTATCTGGTCAACAGAGTGGGGTGCGTCAGTCCTATAGACCTATACACTATGTTCGCGCTCACTCGCAAGTGATTAGTGTTTCATGATAATGGGACTTGTTGGTGGCAATAGCGGTACTTAGCATAAGCATCATAATCAGGAAAGCATATGTTAAAACAATTGTGTTCATAAAAAGTAAGTAGCATGTATCTCCCCCATGGGTTTATAAATAATTTAAAAGTAAAAAATGGGGCTATGAACCACACCTTAGCAGTAGAGGAAACAAGATATCACAGTATGATCAGGTAGCACGGCAGATAAACCTAAGCATAACCTAGTTATTTAGGTAACATGTTTCAGAAAAAATGATACTCAAAAGTAATATATAACAGTAACGTTCTTGGAATTGTCATGTTTTTTATTAGAAGATTTGGTTCCAATGGCGATGAAAAGAAGTGATCGTTTGTA
This sequence comes from Artemisia annua, assembly GCA_014162995.1. Classification (NCBI taxonomy): domain Eukaryota; kingdom Viridiplantae; phylum Streptophyta; class Magnoliopsida; order Asterales; family Asteraceae; genus Artemisia; species Artemisia annua. The sequence goes on from LBNU01011048.1 coordinate 59,468, forward strand.
TCTCGTGTCGTTTTTAGAAAGCATAGTTTCAAGATCAAATCAATTAAGACGGTAAAAGTCGGTGAAACATTATCAAACAAATACGAAAAGAATAAGGAAAAGAAAAAGAAATAAGAAGTACTCCCTCCGTCTCATATTAAATGTCTTCTTTTGACTTTTAAAATCTTTTTTTCTTCAATTTTGACCTAAAATATTTTTGTTTGTACTATATAATACTTGATGAAAATTATATCTAACGAAAATACATTTAAAACTCAATTCATTCATATATTTTGCATCAAGTATTATATAACACACATAAAAATATTTAAAGTCAAAGTTTATAAAAAAAGACTTTGAAAAATCAATGTGGACATTTAATATGAGACGGAGGGAGTAAGAAAGAAGAAACGTCAATAAGTTGTTTCGGTTTTTTACCCCGTAGCCCAAATAGTTGATAAAATGTTATGGTTTAGAAAAGAAACATACATTTGATAAAAGGTTTACGATGTTGATATTTAAGTAACTAAAAAGTTTATAATATTTACAAATCGTAATCGTTTACGTTATAAAATAGCTTTTATAAATTTGGACATGATGCATCCGTTTATACAACATTTCCAAATCGTTACGACTTTTGAATAACAAATCTTATTTATTAAAATTTCACAAACTAATACAAATTAATACAAGTTTATACAAATTTATACAATTTATACAAGTTTATACAAATGCTAATTGTTTATTCGTCGTTATCATTCGCGTAAATATTAGTGTCAGGTTTATCGACCATTTTGTGTCCGAAGTACAAAATCGTCCATAAGTCCATCGGCTAATACCATAAATCCAATAACGATCAATCCAATAATACATCCAAGCATAGGTTTTTGTTGCAAATCCCAATATCCAATATCAATTGCCAAAGTACTCCCAAATAGCATCCGAAACACCATCGACAAAACAAAATATAAATTAAGTTAGTAAGTGTATAACGAAATGGTTAGCAAAATGAAAAATTTAAGGGATAATTATCTAAATGCCCCAGTTGCCCCAAGGTCGGGGGTTTTTGGACCTTTTTTCTAGTTTGGGAACGAGAAAAAAAGAGGTCCAAAAAACCCCCGACCTTGGGGCAACTGGGGCACTTCGATAATTATCCCTAAATTTAAATACACGTCATCGGGCTTTAGGCCCAATGTTATCCTTTAACCCAACACACACCATCTTGGGCTTACGGGCCCAAGTTTACCAAACCAACTCTAACGGGCTCCTTAGCCCATTAAACCAAATCCAAACACAAACCCAACACACTAGTTTATTTTTTAAACCAATTATGTTTTGACCAAACACGGCTAGGACTAACTCGAGGTTTTCGTAACCTCGTTAACGGCTCAAATGATATACGGCTAAACCATTGTTACAAACAAGTCCCCATGATACTTTTTGTATCGTGGTACACATCACGACACTCCTCGTGGGTGTCGTTTTCAACCAATTTATCCACAAATAATTAACCACGGCTAAAACAAATATCCACAACATCAATAATATTTTGACCAAATAAATTTTACAACCTCTCAACCTCAACTAAAGATGGAAATGTAATGGTGCAAATAACAAGTTGAATTAGTGCTGAATGATATGTGCAATGCAGTGATGTGTATGATCTGGTCTGATGGTATGTTAGACAGAGTCGGTATTTGTCAGATATCTTCCTTGGTTATGTCTGATATCTGATACAAGGTGTTTAGTAGTATAGTCTGTTTGTATAGGATTTGAGGTATGTCCAAATCTGTTTCTTATATCTTATGATGTACATATGTTTGGAAGATAAATATAATTTTCACCTTTACACCAAAAAAAAGGTCTCGGTCAACAAGGTCTCGTGGCCGTGACTCCCCATGAGCCACGGCTCACTCCAACGACACCAATATCATCACCACGACTTGTTTGACCAATACGATACCATGGTCACGGCTCATCGAACTCGACACAAAACTTTCACCCAAGGTTCGGCTAACATCAAAAACTACCAGGGAGTCACGACTCACCCTTATTCGAGCCTAATACCAATCGGCTAACAACAAAACTCAACCAAACAATTTTAAAACACACAAATAAATAAACAGGGACGAGTAGAAGCTCAATAATAACAAAATAAATATAAATAAAACACAATAAGCTTCGAGTCAACTCAACTCATGAGTTGACTTGGACGAGTCAAGTGACTCAGTACGAGTCCGAACGAGTTACGCATGAAAAAAGTTAGATCCACATGGTTTTGTATCAAAACCTATGGTTTTAGTTTAGTTTTAATGTAAAAACCGTTTAGATTAATTAATACCGATCAGGGTTTTGATAATAACAAAAGAAATAATGAAGAGGGTGGCGCGTGAGTCTTACCAACGAGAGGGAAAAGAGAGAAAAGGGTGGCGGTGAACGGTGGTGAGCGGCGGTGGTCTTCAAAACACGATCAAACGTACGCTTCTCGGTCTCAAATGCTCCAAAAATAACCTCTTTGTCTTGATCTATGTACTCGGCTAAAAATATTGGTCATCAAAAGTTGGCCGGAAAATGGGTGGCGGTGCCGGAAATTTTTTCCAGTGAGGTGTGAGGTGTGGTACCAAAGGGGAAACCCTAAAATGGGCTTTATATACCCCCTTGAGGGGCAGAACTCGTACAGACAATGATCCAGGGGGCGGCGGTGTAATATTACAGTAGGGTGGATTGTGTAATTTTTGTAATCTTTTATAAAATAACAATGTGAGCCTCATTTGACATAGTAAACATGAGTTTTAAAATACGGGACTTTTGCCATTGCGTCCGGAATAATTTTTCTGATAAAAATGAGTATTCACACGTATAGTTTTCTCGAATTTAATTTAATTAACAAATCAAATTGTTTTGGAGTATTTTAGGTTATGCCGGCTCGGTTAATGAATAACTTTAACGTTTAAATAGATAACCTCTGTTTTTCAAGCTCAAACATGTTCAGAGAAGTTTAAAAGCTAAGGGAATTCAAAAATAAATATTTTGGCTAGTAAAATATGTTTTGAAAAATTACCGATTATTACAACTGGATCGTAAAAGCGGAAAAACATTTTCGCTATTATCAAACCCTAATGAATCAAAGGTGGAAATTGCTTCCATGTAGCTAGAGGGTGATGCATTGGACCTCTTTGCATAGATCAGCGTTGAGCATAATCATCTTTATTGTAAAGAATTGGTGAAAATTTTACAAGAAAATTACTGCTCGATATAATTTCAAAACCCGAATGAACATCTGTGCAACATTAAGCAAACATACACCGTACAAGAATTAGACAAGAATATGCAGAAAGAGTTGCATGAGTTCATGGCTAGATCATTGTCTCTTGGGTGTTTTTTTTAGTTTTCTAAAGGAAGAATTGAAAGTTGATGTACAAATTCACAAGCCAAGGAATGTTTTCAAGGCTGTGAACTTAGCGCTAGAATACGAGACGAAGACTAGACCCGTTAGCAACCCAAGAGCATCCAATTCCTTTAACAAACCGAGTTTGTACTCAACTTCTTCTCATGACTCAGGGAAACTATCAGCCACATCCCAAAATATATCATCTTCGGCGCAGTGTAAGTATTGGGAAAGCGAAAGACAAAACTGTCGTGATAAGGGGGTGTGTTTTAGGTGCAAGGAGAAATTCGCACTTGGACATAGATGCAAACCATCCACCTTCTTGTTGCTTGAAATTTCAAATGACAAGGAGAAGCTTGTAGATAGAGAAGTGGAAGCTGAGGAGAATGGGTATGAAGAAGGTGTAATCAGCAAGACATGATTGAAATATCTTTTTAGGCCATCCTTGGTAAGACCTCGGGAACAATTATGAAGGTAAAGGGAAAACTTGAGGAAAGGAAAGTGATGAAGCGAAAAGTGTACCGCTTTTGGGGGGTCATTTAAGCCCTAAATCGTGATTATTTGATCAAATATTGCCCTAAACCGTTCTTTTTGTCATTTTAGGTACTTTGGAGAAGAAATCTGGAAAATGAAGCATTTTGGACGTTTTTGGAGCATAAAAGTGAAGAAAACGACAAAGTCTCTGAATCTGCTGGAACAGTACCCATGACGGCGTCAAGGTCTAGGATGTGACGCCGTCAAGCTAGACAAACGGAGGTGGATGTGAAGATTTTCCTTGATAAGCCAGAATGAAATTTTGGAAGTTAAAGGGGGACGACGTCAAGAGGCCGTCAGGAAACCCTAACACGGCGAGGTGACGGTGTCACAACCCAAAGAGTGATGCCGTCAGATCTGTTTTCCTATATATATTTTCGCAATTTTCATTCATTGGGTGGAACTTTTTGGAGAGGAACCCTAATACAAATTTTAGCAGCTTTTTCAAGGTTTTTTACCTTGAGATCTTCCATGTTACATTGAAGATAAGTTATCAATTAATCATTCAATATGTCTATGTGTTGTTTGATTCTATCTTGTTCTTGTCTTTTGTTTAACATGCTAGGCTAGGTTTTCTTCGTGTTTGCTTAGATCTAATGAAACCTAACTATTAATTATTGGTTGAATGGTGTGTTACTAATTGTATTGGATGAATGTTTATCGATGTTAGGCTTAAGAAAACTGGCTAACCTCCTATACGGTAACTTGCTTGAACGTCTTAAGAAACATGATCGGATGTGTACTACGATTATATGGTTGTATTTAATGCATGAGCGAATTCTAGTGATCCCATGTTAGGAGCTTTTAGTCGGCTCGACATAGGAGTGAAGTAGGAGCTTATAGAGTTGGGGAAGTTCGTACACACCTCCACGACTGGTATTAAGGAATGCAACCCATCATCCACGCAATTATAACACACTAATCAACCGGTAAAAGATAGTTAGGGAGTAATGAAGTCTATGTAAACACACTTCTCTCCATATTAGTTTTCACAACCATTTTATTTTCAGTTATTTTATTTTATTTGCATTTGTAGTTATTTGGGTTAGTTGACTAGCAACTAATTCCGCCCACTCCTTCAAACCCGAGATAATTTTACTTGCTTTCCTAAAAACATCATACAGAAAGAATCTTCCCTCACCCTTAGACCTATTAGAGTAGCTTTTCAATCCTAACGACACTATTCCCCTAGAGAACGATCAATCCCCCGGTACTTGCCACTACACTATACTACATCGGTCAGGTACACTGCCTGGTGGGGATTGCAAGCCTCTTAAGATCCCTTGAGAGGTAAAACCTGTTGTAAGGTCGCAAAACCACTCATCAGAAAGTATTGATATTGATCGATAGTGGCTCAACACACAACTTCATCTCAGCATCACTCGTGAAACAATTGGGATTAAAGGTGAGTACTGAGTACGGTTCATTCTTTTGGAGTTCAGGTANCGCCTCTCCAGAATGACGTTGTATGACGACGTCGTAATCTGTCATAGTCTCAGGGCCACCATCATAAACAATAGCTCCTATAGTATCGGCAGTAGGTAACTCATATTGATTGCCACCAACAACGCCAAACAACCTTATCTGAAATTCAGGTATATCAGCTTCGCGTAGCTTGTCTCTGGCGGTGCGGAACAAATGAACCAATGCATTGTGATTGTTGAGAAATTCAATAAGACCTTCTATTATATTTTCCCGCAATACGCGCCTTTCATGTGGATCAAAATGAGACAGCTTATGCTGCACTTCATGGTCTGTATCGTAAATATACATCTGCAAGAATCTCGGAGTGTCATCGCCAGAAGGGCAAAAACCGCCGATCCAGTGATATATCTGGCCAGAAACTCTAAACACATAAGGCGCCCCCCCTGTATTTATTAAATTGTCAACGGTCGCACCGAATGAGGTCATCGCGAACATTTGATTATACGCCCTTATGTTATCCATAAAATGCCTATCTGAATATAGCTCCACAATCTTTGCTGGGTACTCCCCATACGACGGCAAAATCACGCGCCCACCTGCACAGCACCTCTGGTATTGTGGAGTTGCAGATGCCGACATCCCACTTCTTTTTTCCTCTGGCCAAAATAGGGCATGACAATACTGGCAAACTCCATCACAACGCCCAAAACGTTTATAATCCAATGGGGCTCCTGTGAAAGAATGACAGAAACAACAGAACAAAATTTAATGAACCTCGAATATATATATATATATGCAACAAAAAGATGGAAAGAAAAATTTTAGGCTAAACTAAAGTGGCCCCGCGAGGTCCTGAATTTATGAAAGACGCGTATACGTTAGAGATATATTCTTTCTCTTACGGGCAAAGTCAGCTAAAAAAGGAAATGGGTCGAACAAGACAAACAGTCAAAAGTCGCCCAAAGTGTTTTTTTAAGCATTAAACCTCCAAAACCATTTAGTCACAACATCAGATTATTATTCAATAAGAATAACTACTTTTGTAATCTTAATTGACGCACTAACTTTAAATAAATGAAATTACACATTCAAGAGAATAATGTTTAGGGATGACCCGACCTGTTAAGAGTTAAGACCCAAGGTTACTCGGTTTTGACCCGCACACCAATTTGCCAGACCCACCCACTTTGCAACCTCTAGTATTTACCTTGAAGGTTGTGTAGCAAGGAGGCTAGCGAGTAAGGTTTCATAATTTCTGTTTTCTGCTTGTTGAGGTCATTTAGCTTCTCTTGAGCCGTTGCCAATTCTGTAGTCCTTATGATCAAGCATAAACTTCAAAGTTTTTCTCAAACTCAAAATAAATCAAATAATTTGGCAAATGAAACAAATTCGAGTTTTTCTAGGTTGTGCTGAGTAAGTCTAGGAATAAATCCTCGTTCCTAATATATCTCACGCTCCTCAATCCAATTTAACATGCTTTAAGGTTTTAAAACGTTTCAGGCTCTAAAAATAGAAGTTTGGCTAGGATTAGGTTTTAGGAAAAATACCAGGTGTTACAATATTTTTATTTATTGGTAAATTAGAGACTCAATTGTTTACAAAGAAATGTAAGATCAATAGAGATAAAATTTGGTAGAAAATTGAAGATTCTGGTGCCTACTTAAAACTAAAGTGGCAAAAAACAACGGTTAAGAATCTCTATATAATGCATACAACCTATGAAATTATATGAATATAGATAATTAGCTTATTATGGCAATACAATTGTCGTTCTAATTCTGGTTTCAGAATATCATATAGGACAATTTCAAAAAAAAATAGCCAAAAAACATTTTTGGTCTAACCTGTAGTACAAAGCATGTTGAGCAATTCTTCCATACACTTCTGAAGTCACTTGATCAATCAAATATTGTGCATAGTCAGGATGTCGTCCATACACTCCTAATGTAACTTGATCAAACAAACAGCTAATAAGCACTTTTCATTGTTTGAATTTTCAATAGAGCCAGACATATTATTTTAATTAGCACACTTAAGCTGTTTCAAAATAACTCATGCATTTTTATACGGCTAATACACATCTTTTATTATTTAGAATTTGGATAGAGCCAAATACATTAACCTAATGATTATACTCAAGCTGTTTCAAAATATGTTTTCCACCAGGCACCTTGTGGATGAGCTTACTGAACCAGCTTATCAGCTTATTTTATTTTCAAAATGCAATAAGCTAAATTTCACTAAACAACTTATCAACTTATTGCCTTTTGATACAACTAATGTGCTTAAAGAATCAAAAGAATATATATGTGCTTTTCATGGCTAAAACCTTCAACGAAGACTAAAGAGATACTCCATAACTTTAGCTAAAATCACATAAATAATATAAGGAAATGCAATATTATGAGTATCCAAACATCAATGATATAGGGAAATCCATTTTCTTGTGCACGGTCTTTTAGCAGTTTTGCCTTACAACAATATCGAAACATAATATATTATGGTATGTGACCCGTTTGAGATAATCACAACCCAAATATAACATTCCTTAATAAATGGGTCAATACTGGCACCTCCTTATTGCATGCTAAGTTAAAGAAAAAGAAGCAAACTAACCAGGTGCATTCCATGGAGATTTTGCAGTTGCAGCCCCCTCACACTCTGGGACACGGCGGACACCCACATCCTTTCCCCGTGCCTTTACACCAAGGGGAGCAAAAAGCAGAGTATCCTTTAGCTCGATACCTTTAGGTCGTATGCCAAGTGCCATACCAAATCGTCCTTCATTTTGTTCAATTGCAGCATGCAAGCTACTGCAATAATCAGGAAACCACCCTTGAACGGGCCTATTGTCAGCACACCAGCCTTGTGCGGGCCTTGGACAATCCCAAAGGGCGTACTTTGGTCCCAAAAAAGCAGAAGGTGGAGGGCTAATTGCGGACAGATAGCCAGTCATTGAGTGGACAAATGATTCAGTGCAATCAGGTTTGTCGTGACCTTTCTTTGGTATTACCGGGTTGAAAATTACATAATATTATTTTCCCTCTTCCATTGGAGGAGCAGATCTTGTTTTAGGAATCAAATGGCTAGCATCTCTAAACACGGTACAAGCTAATTGGAATGAGATGTTCATGATTTTTATGTAAATGGGAAGAAATATAAATTGCAAGGAGTACCATCAGTCGCTAAAACAGATGTGTCTCTTCAATCTTATTCAAAGCTTCCTGATGCCACTTCAGATTCACCACGTACGTGGTGAAATACCGTGTATTCAGTCACTTCTTTCTATCGGTTATCAAGATATATTTGCTGATGTCAACACATTAACCCCAAACCGATCACATACTCATTCTATTACCTTGCTACCCAAATCAAGACCATATAATATTAGACCTTACTGTTATCCTTATGACCAGAAATAGTGATCGAAGCACAAGTTAATGCATTATTAACTTGTAACTTGTGGGTTCGTTCGACCTAGTTCCAACCCAATTAAGAAAAAAGACAAGTCCTGGAGATTTTATATCGATTACAGAAAATTAAACTAACAAACCATCCTTGATAAATATCATATCTGCAACATAGACAAACTCCTTGATGAACTTCACGGTGCTACCATTTTTTCCAAAATCGATCTAACGTCGGGATACCACGAAATCCGCATGAACCACTCTGATACACATAAAACAACCTTTCGAACCCACTCCGGACACTGTGAATTTCTTGTCATGCCTTTTGGGTTGACAAATGCCCCATCAACCTTTCAATCAGCCATGAATGACATGTTTCTGCTTCACCTTCGCAAATTTATCTTGGTGTTTTTTTTTATGATATCTTAATTTATAGTGCGAACATAAAAGATCATTTATTACATTTGCAGATTGCTTTAGATCTTTTAGGCAGTAATAAATTCTTTGCCAATGCAAAAAGGAATTCAATCAGGATTCTTGGATTTTTCCAACAAAATATCAATCTGTGTGCTTTTGGTCAGCGAGAAATTCAATTTTTAGGGCATGTTGTGTCAAAAGATGAGGTAGTCGTGGATCAGAAAAGGTACAAGCTGTTTTAAATTCAGCATTTTCGCAGGATGCGAAAGAAGTACGCGGATTCCTTGGGTTAACCGGATATTAGCGCTGATTTGTAAAAGGTTATGGAATAATTGTAAAGCCATTAAGTGATTTGACCAAGAAGAATGGTTTTATGTGGAACGAATAAGCACAATCAGCCTTCGAAAAACTGAAGTTGGTGTTAACCACAGTACCCGTTTTACAACTTCCAATTTTTTTTAACCTTTCACGGTCGAGTGTGACGCTTCTTCAGAAGGAGTAGGAGCTATCTTGCTACAATCAGAGCATCCGATTGCATTTTTTTAGTAAAGGTCATTCATTTTCTAATCGATTAAAATAAACTTGTGATAGGGAATTGTTGGCCTTGGTTTGGCACTGTAGAAATGGAGACTATTTACTAGGAAGATAATTTTTCGTGAAGACGGAGCACTTCGGCTTAAAGCACCTATTTGCTCAACGAGTGATGACTAGTGAACAACAACGCCTCCTCAAGAAAAAAGTTACTTCTTTTCGATTTCAAATACTAAATACCAAATCAATCTAAAACCAGCCTAAAAAGAAAGTCTGTCAACACAAGAAATGTCATCATCGATGAGACTGATAAGATCCCATCAAAACCATCAGTCTCTAATGTCAAAGGAATAGGTATATCGATAGTTCTTTAACCTCAAATTCCATTATTAGTGTTTGAAATTACATATTAGTATTATATCACATGTGATATATTAAGCAAAAAGCAATGCCGAAAAACTTAAAAAAAAAAAAAGAAAAGAAAAAAGCTTTTCGAAAGTATATAAAAACGTCACTCTATCGAAAGATAATTAAATTCTCGTAATAATTGTGTAATTTATGTAGGTTAACAATTTACGGTTTTTGAGATATATAATTTTTTAAACCTTCTTTTCTATTTAATAAGATGCATATGAAATTTTTCTCTCTAGTCTATAAATCAACTTTTATCTATAATGCTTGTTTTAGCGAATTTGTTTTTCAAACAAACATTTTTTTTTCGCTTTTTTTTTTCTTAAACAACTCTTTAATTAATGTTTTAAAACCCGGTTGAACCGTGAATCAGAAACCGGTTTTGAATAAAAAAAAATCCTTGAATAGCTAGTTCAACCGGTTAAACCGTGAATCAGAAGCTTGACTGGGTCAATTAAAATTCTCAAAAGTATACAATCGTCTATGCGCCTTGTACTATCACTAAAGCACAAACTTTCTAAATGCAAATAAACCCCCATCTCCCACATTTCACTAAACCCTAACACCACATTCACAGACAAAAAAATAAGCTTGAAATCATCACCAACAATGGCGAATCGCCGTTGTTTACAAACCCTAACTCAACATCTCCACAAATCGAAACCAACTTTTAACCCCCTCAGAACCCTAACCCTAAAAACCCAGATCCCAAATTTCACAAATTCAAAGCCCATAAACCCTAACCCTAACACTACTAACCCCATCTTACAAAACCCATGTTTTAGTTTTTCTTCATTTCATTCCTATCGTCATTTTTCATCTGATAGAATTGATAATGATAGTGAAAGTGGTGATGGGAGTGATGAAGATGAGGACGAGGATGATGAGACTGATTATGAGGATGATGATGATGGGGTGGTTGGTGGTAGCGGTGTGAAGAGAGTGTATACAGCTGAGGAGAAGGAGAGTGAGGCTGCTCATATTGGGTATAAGGTTATTGGGCAGCTTCAGCAGTCCGATCGGGTTTTTAAGGATTACGAACCGGTTTTTGCTGTTATTCAGGTTTACATTTAGTTACTTTGAATGGGTTTGGTGCGAAATGAACATATTGTTCTGTTTTGCTTTTTGGTATTTAAGTGTTGAATGGTATTTCAGGATGGATTGCATGGTGATTAGTGTGCTTATATTTAGTGGAAATGAACGTATTTTGTTTATAATTTATTATCTGATGATGTTAAATATTGTGTAAGTTTTGAAATTTGGATACTTTTGATGATTTCAGCTAGAAATGAGTATTTTGTTTCGTAATGGTGTTTGATGGTTTGTTAGTGTTTCAAAGTTAGTTGTCGTAATGAAGCGATTGAATATAAGTGTTTAATTGTTATTTAGGTAAATTGGGGATTAAATATAAGTGTTTAATTGTATAGTCATGTTTAATTTCGTGAAGATACTGAAATCTGGCCACTTAGAAAAGTTTTGGCTAGAAATGAATTGCATTTCGAAGGATTATGTACCTGTTTTTGCTGTTGTTCAGGGTGATCATAATTACTACTTTTGTATTTGGGACTATGTTATGATGTTTAATATTGTGTTAGGTTTGAAATATAGTTGCCTTTTGATAATTTTGGCCAGGATTAATGGAATATATTATTTTGTTATGTTCGATTTTTATATCTAGGGGTGTTTGGGTTTGCATTTATAAGTGATTATTTAGCCTATTGAGTTTTAAGACAGCTGATATTAGAGGTGACAAAGTGATGGAACTTAATTATAGTTGGGCAGTTTTATGCTACACCAAAGTATCGGTTTTGTTGCAGCGATCCTAATCTTTCTTTTGGCTAGAAATGTAGATATACAGTCGCAACAAAGTGATTGCATTTAGTTATAGCTATTGCGTACTTTCTAAAGTTTATTTTTTATTGTATCTGAATTAAAAAATTAGAATTGGAATCATATTTGTGGAAACGAGTTGATTTGTCTTGGTTTCAACTTGCCCTAGCAAGGTTTACATCCCATTTATACAACACTAGTTTTTCGTATTGCCTTTACTGGACAAAACTGTAAATTTGACATAATGTCATAAAGAAATTTATTCATGTCACTCTTGCCATTGATTTTACGGATTAGTTTTTGTTGTTTACAATCGGAAGTATTACTGTGCAAACCTTTTCCCTGGGTTGAAGGTTATGAAAAGGTTACTTGCATTAGTTGATGAATGTATCCGTGTTAAGTTAAGATTTGCTTGTTATTATGTATGTAATTATTTTTTATATTTCTGTAGATTGGAGCACATCAATTCAAGGTTAGCAATGGGGATTGCATATACACAGAGAAATTGAAGTTCTGTGACGTGCACGACAAGGTTAACTATGCTGATGTTTATTTTATACTAGCATTTATGTGTCACATAGGAGTTTGCAATTTATTACTGGCCCTTGTTGACAACGTATTGATAGATGATTGATTACCTTGGCATTTTGGGTTATTATAGTTGCCATTTATTGATGGAGTTCTTAGTAAGTCGTGTGCTTTTTCTGAAAGGCAGTAAAATAAAAATTGTTCCCTATGCTGTTCTTGGATATAGTTTTCTATGGTCTTTTGTTTTTATGGTTTCAATGTAGTTACATTAGGTTATTGCAATAAATGTATACATGGTGAAATTGCCTTTCTTTAGTCTTGCTGTCAGCACCAGGTTCTTGATTCGCCTTGATACTGAACTGATCATGTCAAATGGCAGTTTATGCAGCTTTAATTCCTCGTATATGTGAAATCTTAATGAATAATCCTTGAGCCGTCAAGTAAAAAGAGCGAAGGAGGTGACTTTTTGCTGAGAACTTATCACATAATCATAATTAGACCCTTACATAAGCAGCTTTCTTCTTCTACAGGAGAGATATGCTTGTCAGTTTCTGTTTTACATATACACTGTCTTATAGTGAAAAACATGTAAACTTGCACTTTCAACAAGAGGCATCCATGATATGAATAAATGACATACTCTTCTCATTAGTGGGCTTGCTATCTAAGGTAGTGCACCCATTGAAAAGTTATGCTTTTGGTATCATATAGTTCAGTTATTAGCCTGCTTAAAAAAAGTCAAAATTTAAAACCACTCTTTAGAGCTTGAACCACTAAATAATCATTAGCGGCGACATTGACTTTTTGGCAATCATATAGTGGCTGGGAGGCAGGGTAACAAGCATACAGCTATTCTCTACTTTGTATATATCTTTTTTCAGGGACTGAGATCAGGGGGCTGCCTATTATAATGGCCGAAAAGTACATTGATTCTATATATTGTTATTTAATTTGTTATCAGAAAGAAGTCTTACAATTTTTTTAAACTGTCATCTCTTGTAGTTAATAATAGACTTTAGACCACGGTTTATCTAATGCTTTGATATTTAGTTTATTCTTAAAAGGGAAACCCCCTTCCAGCTATGCTGAAGCATCTGTTGTAGTGTGTTGGGTGATACTCGGATTTATATGCTCACTCCTTTTTTTACCATTCCTTGTGATACCATTTATTATCTGATGAATATCAGCTGATGCACGGTGCTCTTTTTTGAATTGCAGATAATTCTAAATAAGGTTCTTATGCTCGGATCTAAGACTCAAACGATGATTGGTAGACCTGTATTGCCTGAGGCAGCTGTGCATGCAGTTGTGGAAGAGCATGTAAGATTGATTATCAAATAACTCTCTTCCCCTATCACAGCTATGTATGTTAAAGGTTTATTTTTATTTAGCATTAAAAAGCATTTAGCCTCGATGGGAAACAATGGGAACTTGCACATACTTTCTGGTCATTTACTGCTGGGGAAGCACTCTCTAAACTAATAAAATGCAATGATACTATAAAATCAAGCTCAATGAGAATTTTACTATGTTATCTTAAGGGATTGTAAAGATATTGAGGAACATCCTTAGGAGTCTTGTATGAACAATATGCAGTTAAAATAAAACTTTTCCCATTCCAGATTGTGACTCAAATAAGAGTAATAACTGTTAAACAGAGAAGGATCCGTGCTCAGGTTCCCCGGGGAAGTCGATCTTTTCTTGGCTCTCGTGTATACGGCCTAACCGGTATTTCGGGGGCCATTTCCGGACTTCTCCTCGGCCATCCCAGGATGTTCACCCTGCGAGGTTTGAACCCCTTGGCTAGAGCGTTGGGGACACCTGACCAGCATCCTGTTCAGAATTGTATGCGTTGCTTCTGTTATATCATTTTAGTAGTTAAACTTAATACACTCACACCACTCAAAGTCTCAAACTATGACATGTGGCAGCTAAATGTACAATATGGTGAGCAGTTGGTCATGGCGTAGGAACTAAGTTTTCTATTAATAGGATCTAATATGTAGGTGTCAAACGTGGAAACTAAGATTTATGGGTAGCAAGTTAAGTCAGAAATAACAATAATATTGTGCTTCCCTATCAATTTCTTGTGGCAAATCTTAATGTTAGTGATATCTATGCTTGCTATCAGCCTAACTATTAATCATACAAATAGGTTAATATGTTAAATAAATATTATGTTTAATTTTTATGTACTCTTTTCTTAAAAGAAAATTTGTAATGTCAATTGGTGAAACCGTATTTTTGTAGCTTCGCAGATTCAGTGAACGTTGTTATCATTTCAGTTCTTACAAGAATAGTTTGTAATGTTTTGTTCACGAATTCTTTGCAGGCTTTAGATGCAAAAGTGATCATATTTAAGAAAAAGAGACGAAAGAATTATCGCCGAAAGAAAGGTCACAGACAGGTAAGTTAGATCAGTTGGCAATTTTCTGGTCGGTAACTATTGTGATACAAGTGTTTAAAAACTGATATACTGGTATGCATTATGTCGTTTAGGAATTAACAAAGCTGAGGATAACTGATATACAAGGAATTGAAAAGCCAGAAATACCAATGCCAGCAAAGACCGCTGCTGCGAAGGTTGAAAAGGCGACAGTTGCTGCATAGGACGGACTTTAGTGTAGGTGATAGTGTCTCATTATAATCTCTTGCTTTGTTTTTTATTCGGTTATCCCAATTCTTGTTGATGTCTTTTGTCATTAGATCATTTCACTATAAAACTCTTCTTGCTAATGAACTTGACATTTAGCAAAATATATGGGCTTCCAATCGCCCTATTTGTTGCTTGGTGGTCTGTACTAGACTGTGCAGTTTTGTATTAAATAAGTTGAGTTCTGATACATGGGGTTTAGTGGTAGAGCTTCACATTTTCTAGTTTATAGCGCACTCCCTTCAAAACATTTGCGTTTATTTGGGTTGGGTTGATTCTTTGCGCCTTTTTATCTGGTAACCTATTTTGTTCGTTTGGTGCTTACATATCTGTTTATTAGTTTTTTTTTGGTTCACTTTCTTATGTCATCTACTAGAATACTATAAAGAAGCTCGGAGTACAATGGCGTGATTAAAGTGAAGGCTTTGAAGGGGGCATTCTGGTCATTAGTGGGGATACAGAACAGAAACCACCTTCATATCGATGATGTAGGTTTCTGGACTTTTAGTGTTGATGTGGTAGTGTCATAAAAGTTAGGGACTTAGGAATGTTGAAAAACTAGAAACTGAATGGTCAAAACCAAAAACCGGTGTGATTGGGTTGGATGGAGATAATTTTCTTTTTTGTTCTAGGACTAGGAATGGCAGTGGGATGGTTCCCAAATGTAGGATCTGCTCGAGTCTCCATCCCTAGCAGGATCACTGATGGTGAATAACTGTGTGGTCCTTGTTGAACCCTATTTATGGTAATCACATAAAGCTCACCATGAGGATCATGTTGCTCGTGGTGCACTTTATACCTGACGGTGAATCTGTGTGGTTCATGTCGATCCTTAGCTAAATGTTAAACGGGGAACACTATGCACATAACTTTTGTTCATCACACTAGTGCTATTTCTGATATCAATTGGTTAATTAACTGCTTCCGTTAACAACCACTTGCAACATAGGCTATGTTTGCCGCGGAGTGGTGTAGGGCGGTGAGCAATGAGCTTTTTAATTTTTGGTGGTCATTTAACAAAAGAGCGGTGGGCTTTGGCTACTTTTTAGGAATGCTAATTATCCAATGCTCATTAAAGAAGCGTTCTATAATTCTGAGAGTTGTAAACAAGTTCAATGACTAAAATAACCCTTTACCCAAAAATAACCCCCTCCCCCACCCCTAATACCACGTTGTTTATATAATAGAAACCCTAGATTGCTGTCACAATTTCTTCTGCTATAACAAGTTCTTGTGCTGTCACAATTTATCAAAGTACCTTCTTTATATACTAGTTGCATTCTTGCGGTGGGTTAGATGATCTTCTGGTTCTATGTAGTAATACTTATGTTGAGAATTTGGATAGAATGGCTCGACTAGCTTTATTTACTACATCTAAATATCTTACTGTATAAAAGGCTTACATATTACTAACATTATAACATGGTTTAACAGCAGAAATCATAGTTGAAGCAAATATGAGCAACATGGTCTTTATATTAGTTATTATTGTAACAGTTATATCATGCTACATTAAACACCCGGACCTTTAGAAGTATGATACAGTATAATTATATCCGAACACTAGAAACTCGATATATCGTGTTTAAAGGGTGATAATAAGTAGTTTTGGTCCTCATGGTTTTGTAGATATATTGAAAACACTGTGATGTCTAAAATACATACCACTTACTGAACGATAAAGAGTTTGAGCCTTTTTTAGTTAACAGGACTTGTAATGAATACGTTGAAGAAGCGACAATACTTAGATTTGTTAGATGTGTTATCTGTGCATGTTATGTTTGTTGCTTTTCTTTGATCATTGTATGTATCTGTTTGTCATACGTAAATGTACCAGGTCTGCGTTTGTTTGCCTCACATGAATACTAGTCCTACCGAAAGTTAGACATGGACTTGTAATACTACTTTTGGAATTAGACCAAATAGTTTAATTAAAATGATTGGGGTGTTTAATCATTAACCGTTACGGCTACAATTAAAAGTATTACTTCCAAGTTCCAAGTTCCAACTACTCAGTCGCAAAACCGACCATTTCACTCTTTTTTTCCACCTGGGACACGTCCCTTGGTGGTCGCCGTAATTGCCGTCGACGTGTCGGAAAAGCCGACCGACCAAGGGTCGACCCTCTCATTTACGTCCGGTCTTAAATTCATGGTGGCTAAATAAAATCTCATATTATAGATGTGCTACTCTTCTAAACTTTGCAAATTCTATAAACTTTGCAAGAATGCCCGTATCATGTAGATTAACATATGTTGATTATGGGTCGGGAGGGACTGATATATTATTAATTGGAAGTTTAAATTAGCTAGTACACTTGTTGATGAATTAATATTGTGTAACGAGGCCAATTATTAGCTGGTCTATAAGCACGTACCTGGTGATGATACAACCGCATGATCTCCAGAGATATTTAAATCGTTCATAGTAATTTTAAAGTGTGTCCACAAATTCTAGTATTGAGTAGGTAGTTTCAGCCTTTACGTTAAGGGTTACTTGAGCTTTTAAATTCTCAATCATATGACCATGCAGGTGACACTAGGCACATAGTTTATGTAGTTTGTGCTATTTTGTTGCAAGTATAATTATGTTAATTTGATGGCTAATTTCTGCTATTTTTTTTTTTTTTTTTTTTTTTTTCAATTCATAATTGACAAACTACTAAATCACTTATACATTAGTGCTTATACTTAGACACATTAGTTTATACCATATGAATAATTTAGAGGATCAAAACACAAAACATTAGTCACCCAATGTGGTAACGTACTAAAGATGTACATGTGTTACTTGTTTCTAATGACCCCAACTAATGAAACCGCAAAAGCTTATAATTAGACGGAACAATCTGTCTTGAACTTGTGTGATTTATTAATCACATATCGAAATAAAAAGGGCCAAAATTATTTTTTCAATTCACTAATTGACAAACTACTAAATCACTTATACATTAGTGCTTATACTTAGACACATTAGTTTATACCATATGAATAATTTAGAGGATCAAAACACAAAACATTAGTCACCCAATGTGGTAACGTACTAAAGATGTACATGTGTTACTTGTTTCTAAATGACCCCAACTAATGAAACCGCAAAAGCTTATAATTAGACGGAACAATCTGTCTTGAACTTGTGTGATTTATTAATCACATATCGAAATAAAAAGGGCCAAAATTGTAACTTTAAATGGATGCAACTTCAGCTTGAGTTTGAGAAAATGCATAACATTAAATTCATTAGCAAAAAATCATTAAAGAGTAAGTATGATGGGATGAGGAAACAATATAGCCTTTGGAAGACTTTGAAAAATGGAGAAACTGGTTTAGGTTGGAATGCAAGTATCGGAAAACTCGATTGTTCTGATGCTTGGTTGTCACAAAAAATTGAGGTAAAAAGTTTTTTTAGCCATTTTAATTGGAAAACGTCAGCATCACATTCTTATTATTATAAAATGTAACCATGTATTATTAATTGTGTACGAAAATGACAATTTTAAAACATTTAGAACAAACCCCTATCTAAAGAATTGTAAGAAGCATGGGATCAACTCTTCGGGGATTCCGTTGCTAGTAGGGTAAATGAATGGCGCCCGGTAAGGATATAGATAAATCAAGTAAGGTGCCTATTGTTAACCATGAACATGTGGGTGTAGAATGTGATGATAATGCAGACACATATGAAGTATTTAAGCAGTAATCTAGTTGTCACGTAAGGCTACATGCTCAAGAAAAAGGATTTTATACAAGTTTAATGAAAGATGTGGGCTAAGATGTCCTGACACCAAGCCAAATTGTAGTTTCTAAACAAGTAAACAAGTCTGCTAAATTGACTATGAAACCAAACAATGTTCAGATGAAATGGAAAGGGAGGGACTTGGTAGGATCAAGAATGTTTAAAGAGGTTCATGGTTAAACAAGATGAGAAACAAGATCGTCTTATAGAAATTCTAAAGTTTGTTGATTCTGGTGTTAATAGAGATGATCCTTATAGTGCTAGTAGGTGTATGAGTGTCATTAATGGCATGATAGATGGTGGAATGATGCCAGATGATATTCCTCTTTGTTATCTTGCTATGGATTTGTTGTTATCTTGCTATGGATTTGTTTGAAGATACTTGTGAAAACGTGGGGGGGGGGGGTTGAATACGCTACCGTTTAAAAACTTTAAACCTGGTTTATATCAAATATCCATTTTTAGCTTGTTCTAATATGAAAGATGTTACGTGTAGTTAGTGACTAGCATAACTTAAAACATGTTATCGCCTAAGTACAATCAACAAGTCACAGTACAAGCAATCACATAATGCAAACATTAAAGTAAAGCAATAAGTAAAAGAAAGCGCAAACCGAACACTATGATTTATAGTGGTTCGGTCACGGAGCTCCTCTCCGCCCTACTCCACTCCTCGACTACCCAACTCGAGAGTTACTTCACTAGATCAACAAGCTCCCTTCTCGGCGGAGAAAACCTTACAATCGTCGCTTACACTTTATCCGGTACAAAGCTAAATACCGGGTTCTAGTTCGAGGTAGAACCAACCTAACTTCGCCTATACAATATTTCCGACACTAAGCTAGATGTCGAGTTCTTTTACAAGGGTACAACCACTCCCGCTATGTTTTGTGGCCCAACATAAAAACCTTGCTGTTAATACAAATATCGTCTAAAAAAACGTTATTTATATTTTACGATCTTTGCTAATATTTTGTTGACGACAAAGTATAAACTTTATTTTCTAGCAACATATAACTATAGTATAAGTCTCACTTATAGAAACTCTATTTTTAAGTAAACATCACATTTGCTATATGATTCACTATTAATCTTATAATGTTGATAGCATGTTAAGTGTCAAAACATATTTAGTAATGTGTCTAATTGAGTTATAAGTCTTCAAACTCTTTTGATAACTCAATCACTTAATATATCATATGAACATGGTTCAAAGTTGCTACAAAAATACATTTACAAGTTTACTTTCATGTTAGTAAAAGTCTATATTTAGAAATATATATTTACATCATGCATTGCATCATACATGTCTTGTCAAATTGACTTGGTAAGATTTCATGCATTCCTTAGATAGATTTACACTCAACATATCTTACAAGTTGACCTCGAAGGATCTTGATTTGACTTGACAAAGATATGGAAAGATTTTTTGAGTTTTGACTGTCAGATCTGGCGGAACCCTTTGGGTACAAGGGCGGAACCCTTGTTTTGGTTCCGCCGTATCCGCCAGTCTGCTGTCTTAGTTGGCTATAAATAGCAAGCCACACTCAAGAAATCAATCATCACTTTTAGCTATACTTTTGCATATAAAATCTCTTGTGTCTCATCTAACTCAGTAGCAACTCACTTGTGTGATTCTCTTATGTAGCAAGGAGGTCCACAAGTTCATCCGAGAAGTTACAAGTTTCAACACAACGTTGCAAGACTTGTTAGCTTTGCATTGTATAAACTCGTCTAGTTTATACTCCATTTGTATCTTGTTAAGAAGTGATCGGTTAGTATTTTAGTCCTCAAAATACATTAGGTGATAGGAGTGGTTGTACATGTGTAAAAGAACTCGACATCTAGCTTAGTGTCGGAAATAATGGATAGGCGATGTTAGGGTGGTTCTACCTTGAACTAGGACCCGGTATTTAGCTTTGTACCGGATAAAGTGTAAGCGACGATTGTAAGGCTTTCTCCGCCGGTGAAAGGAGCTTGTTTACTAGTGCTAGAAACTCTTGAGTTGGATACTCGGGGCGTGGAGTAGGGCAAGGAAAAAGAGTCCTTGTAGCCGAACCACGATAAACATTCGTATTGTGGTTTGATCGTTTCTTACTTTATTCTTGCATATTACTTATTGTTAATTAGTTTTAATCGTTGATTACACGTAAAGTTTTCAAAGATAAACAAGTTAAAAAGCGGTAAACTATTCAACCCCCCTTCTAGTTTTCCACAATTGGCATCAAGAGCTACGTTACTCAAGATCTTTAAATATATTGTATTTTAAAACTTGGATCTATCCATGGATTTTGAAAATCTCAAAGAAGGGCAATCTACATAAAGACCACCCCTATTTGAAAAAGAAAATTTTCTTGAATGGGTAAACAAATTTGAAAACTATGTAAGATCAATAGATCAAGATCTTTGGCATATTATTTCCATTGGTGATTTTAAACCAACAAAAACGAGTTTTGAAAATCAAGATGAGTATCTCAAAATTAACAAAAACACTATAGCTAAAATAATGATCTATAAAGCTTTGCCAAGGATTGAATATAAAAAAGTGTATTTTTGTCACACGGCTAATGATATTTGGAAAAGGTTGTTAAAATTTCATCAAGAAATATGTCAAGTCAAAGATAATCAATTTGATCTTACATACGAGTTAGTAGTCTTAGAAAAACTAATAGATAGACACTTAATTGAAGTAAATACAAGTACTACGAGTTTAAATGTTTTGAATGAAGGTATTAGTGACGAAGAACATGTGTCAAGCTCAAAGAGAACTCGTCTACGAATCATGGAGCGACACGAACGAAGATGATTACAGCCATTCGTATGTGATTGTCAATTAGATAAAACCACAAGTAAGGTACAACTTGAAACCGATCACTTTTGCTTTGACACGTTTATCTTGGAATTTTCTAAACTAGAAAATGAGTCTAAACATTTGTGTAAAATGGACCTCAAAACTTTCTTTAACAATAAACCTTCAAAATCTCTTGAGAACAATTTTGAAAAAGAAATAATGTTAGAAGATAAAATGTCTAGATTTGAAAGCAATGTTGAAATTAATCTAGAATGCAAAATATGTCAAGACTACAAATATGACATTAAAAGACAAAATGAAAAAGGAAAGATGTTAGCTAAATTTGAAGAAAGTTCAAAATCTCTTGAAAGCTTATTGAAAAGTCAAAATTCATTTAGAGACAAAACCGGGTTAGGATTTAACTCAAGTGCACCATCAACAAGTAAAACAAAGCAAATAAAATTTGTGTAGCCTAGGAGAGAAATTTAGAAGTAACTCTATCTCAAATAGAAGCCTATGATAAAAGGACAAAGATTGTCATTGCTCCATGCTTATGAATATGTTTGTCTAACCATCTTGGATTTATAAGAATTTGAGTGTTCAAGCTTCCTTACAAGTTGGGATAATCCCCACTAAGAATGTCTTTCTTAGTAGCGTCTCTATGAAGCTCAAAAGGTACGTTTTCTGTTAACTTACCAAATATTGTTTCATACGTTTAGCTTAGGTCTTATCTTTGGTAGTACTAGTCGTGCTAGCCTTAAGTTGTTTACCTTGCTAGTTGGTGATAATGGGGAGTGGATCCTCTATGGTCAACAAGATTTCCACATAACAACGTATAGGAGACATAAGGTGCTTCAGTTCTCTAAACTCTTGGGCATGAGCACTTGAAACATTTGAGTGAGTCTCACTAAATATGTGTCTACAAGTGAGGCAACTAAGAATCTCCTAAATGATAAGATGACAAACACTTTGGTGATGCTTGCAAATTCAATAAACAAAATACTCCACAAAAGTTTGTGAGATAACATCTTTTAACACAACAACTTGAGTTTTCAATCATGTCTTAATTCGAACACTCTTTAATAAAACTTCATATGAAGCATACAAAAGGTAATAGAATACATTAGAACACTTTAATATGTTTGGGAGAAAATGTTGTATACTAAACACCAAGGTTTTTTGCACATAAAAATTCAACCCAAAGTCTTATGAAGATGTATCTCTTGGATATTCACATAAAGGTTATATTGTTTTGAACGAAGAAACCTAAAAAGTCGAGGAATCATTGAACTTAACATTCAACGAATAACCACCTCCTTTTAAGACATCACCTTTGATAGATGATGACTTAGTGAAAAGGCTAATAATGGTAAGACAAGAAAGCTTAGAAAATGACAAGGAAGATGAACTATTAAATAGAGAATTTGTCAATGTTAAAGAATCTAAAAGTCATTCATTAGATAGTATCATTAGGAATGTTAATAAAAGAACGCTAAGAACAAAAGCTGAAATTGGAAATAACGTATTTTGTCTTATGTCAATCATTGATTTGATAAGGCCATAAAACATGTATCTTGGGTATAATTGAACAAATCTAATGAAAAATAAGTTTTGGACCTTAGTGTCTCAATCAAAGAGTAAAATCATAATTGGATCTTTCAAAATAGATAAAGATGTTAGAGAGTTAATAAACAAGAGTAAAATCATAATTGGATCTTTCAAAGTACAAGGTTATAATCTATGAAAGACTTTTTGTAATCTTAAGCAAGCTCTAAAAGCAAGGAATAATCACTTTAGGATATTCCTAGTTCCTCATAAGTACACAATTAATTAAGTTTCCTATGGCGCACTAAGNAGTGACGAAGAACATGTGTCAAGCTCAAAGAGAACTCGTCTACGAATCATGGAGCGACACGGACGAAGATGATTACAGCCATTCGTATGTGATTGTCAATTAGATAAAACCACAAGTAAGGTACAACTTGAAACCGATCACTTTTGCTTTGACACGTTTATCTTGGAATTTTCTAAACTAGAAAATGAGTCTAAACATTTGTGTAAAATGGACCTCAAAACTTTCTTTAACAATAAACCTTCAAAATCTCTTGAGAACAATTTTGAAAAAGAAATAATGTTAGAAGATAAAATGTCTAGATTTGAAAGCAATGTTGAAATTAATCTAGAATGCAAAATATGTCAAGACTACAAATATGACATTAAAAGACAAAATGAAAAAGGAAAGATGTTAGCTAAATTTGAAGAAAGTTCAAAATCTCTTGAAAGCTTATTGAAAAGTCAAAATTCATTTAGAGACAAAACCGGGTTAGGATTTAACTCAAGTGCACCATCAACAAGTAAAACAAAGCAAATAAAATTTGTGAAGCCTAGGAGAGAAATTTAGAAGTAACTCTATCTCAAATAGAAGCCTATGATAAAAGGACAAAGATTGTCATTGCTCCATGCTTATGAATATGTTTGTCTAACCATCTTGGATTTATAAGAATTTGAGTGTTCAAGCTTCCTTACAAGTTGGGATAATCCCCACTAAGAATGTCTTTCTTAGTAGCGTCTCTATGAAGCTCAAAAGGTACGTTTTCTGTTAACTTACCAAATATTGTTTCATGCGTTTAGCTTAGGTCTTATCTTTGGTAGTACTAGTCGTGCTAGCCTTAAGTTGTTTACCTTGCTAGTTGGTGATAATGGGGAGTGGATCCTCTATGGTCAACAAGATTTCCACATAACAACGTATAGGAGACATAAGGTGCTTCAGTTCTCTAAACTCTTGGGCATGAGCACTTGAAACATTTGAGTGAGTCTCACTAAATATGTGTCTACAAGTGAGGCAACTAAGAATCTCCTAAATGATAAGATGACAAACACTTTGGTGATGCTTGCAAATTCAATAAACAAAATACTCCACAAAAGTTTGTGAGATAACATCTTTTAACACAACAACTTGAGTTTTCAATCATGTCTTAATTCGAACACTCTTTAATAAAACTTCATATGAAGCATACAAAAGGTAATAGAATACATTAGAACACTTTAATATGTTTGGGAGAAAATGTTGTATACTAAACACCAAGGTTTTTTGCACATAAAAATTCAACCCAAAGTCTTATGAAGATGTATCTCTTGGATATTCACATAAAGGTTATATTGTTTTGAACGAAGAAACCTAAAAAGTCGAGGAATCATTGAACTTAACATTCAACGAATAACCACCTCCTTTTAAGACATCACCTTTGATAGATGATGACTTAGTGAAAAGGCTAATAATGGTAAGACAAGAAAGCTTAGAAAATGACAAGGAAGATGAACTATTAAATAGAGAATTTGTCAATGTTAAAGAATCTAAAAGTCATTCATTAGATAGTATCATTAGGAATGTTAATAAAAGAACGCTAAGAACAAAAGCTGAAATTGGAAATAACGTATTTTGTCTTATGTCAATCATTGATTTGATAAGGCCATAAAACATGTATCTTGGGTATAATTGAACAAATCTAATGAAAAATAAGTTTTGGACCTTAGTGTCTCAATCAAAGAGTAAAATCATAATTGGATCTTTCAAAATAGATAAAGATGTTAGAGAGTTAATAAACAAGAGTAAAATCATAATTGGATCTTTCAAAGTACAAGGTTATAATCTATGAAAGACTTTTTGTAATCTTAAGCAAGCTCTAAAAGCAAGGAATAATCACTTTAGGATATTCCTAGTTCCTCATAAGTACACAATTAATTAAGTTTCCTATGGCGCACTAAGTGATACTAAACATAGAGAGATGATTGGAAGTTTACTTGCTTTCACTATTAGTAAACCTGATATTATGATTAGTATTTGTCTATGCGCTCGTCTTTTGAAAAGATCCTAAATCAATTCATTCTGAAGTGATCGTTTAGATACATCAAAAGGTACTACACACCTAGGATTATGGTATCCCAAAGGAACGGGAAGAGAAACCATAGTGTATGCCAACTCTGATCATGCCGGTGACTAAGTTGATTGAAAAAGCACAAGTGGTACTTGCACTTTGTTGAACACTTTCTCGCCTCATGAATCTCTACAAAACATATGACTCATGCTACCTCAACAACTAAAACTGAATGAGTATCGGGCGGAAAAGCAAGTCAACAAGTTCCTAAAGGATCAAGATGGCTTCTGTCAACCACGTAATTTCACTTGTCATCTTCTTCATCATTTAAGCGACAACAAAGGAACCATCGACCTTAGTATATATCCTGTCCAACATGCTCATACTGAACATATTGAAATCCATCATCATCTCCTTCGTAAAAGATGTTTAAAAAGGGGACATCTCAATTGAGTAAGTTTCATACGAAAACAACATTGCCGACATTCTCACAAAACCTCTTAAACAAGAATCATTTACCCTTCTTCGACTTAGCTTAGGACTTATGGAACCTTACTAATAGTTACGAACGTTGGAATAAAATCACAAAAATCAAAACAAATCAAAACATTTTTTCTCTGCTGATCTGGCGGAACCCTTCGACCATAAGGGCGCAACCCTCTTTTTGGTTCCGCCTGGTCCGCCAACTCTGCAGAACATTTTCTTTCTAGTTTAAACCAAACACTCCCTAACTCATAACTATAACTCATTCATAGTTACTATTCATGTCCAAAACATCACCACACACGAAAATTAGGGCTCTCCTTCAATCATCCTTCATTCCAATCAACATTGTAAGTATTCTTAACATAATTGCATTTCCGATCTAAGTATAACATTTTCATTTACACACAATAACTAAAATCTTAGGGTTTATGCAATTATTTGTGAAAACTTGTAAAACCTTGGTTGGGAACCAAACTAATCATGCTTTCCCTTAGTCATGATTTGCATCCTTTTAAACAACATCATAATTAGCCAAACACTCCATGTAAATTTTTTTGAAAAATCACTTCCACAATTAGGACATAAAACCTCTGATGTGCGTTTTTGCTAGTGCAAGTTTTAAAATTTATAAACACGATTTATCCGATTAATTCTTTAGCACATACGAGCAAGTATACTAGTCTGGTGTAATAAAGGTGGGTAAGTCGAGATCGTCCCAAGGGATTTGTTTATTTATAGTAGAACTTGTTTATTAACAAAGGTTGTCAATCCTTGTTTGTATGAATATAGTTTTTTAAAAAGAAATCAAATAAGAACTAAGCATATACTTGTGTAT
>LBNU01011049.1:0-39376 GCA_014162995.1 Artemisia annua
TTATGTTCGGGTCCTAATCCGGATTGATTAGAAGCCATTGCATTAAGCGCGGGTTCTAGAGTGAGTCTCTCAGAAGCCATTTGTGAAATCTCATCAAACTTGACATTCATCGTTTCCATAATCCTTCTCAATCTCCTATTATACACCCTGTAAGCCCTCGAAGTTTCTGAGTAACCAATGAAGATTCCAATATCACCCTTAGCTTTCAATTTACCAAGATCTTCTCTGTCGTTCGTCGGATAACACAAAGCGCCAAACACGTGAAGATAAGAGATATCTGGTTTTCGACCATTCACAAGCTCATAAGGTGTTTTGTTGAATCTGGGATGAATTAGGGATCGGTTTTGAGTGAAACAAGCAGTGGCGACAGCATCAGCCCATAAGAATAGTGGTGCACTGGAATAAATTAGCATAGTACGAGCAGCTTCCACAAGAGTTCTATTTCTTCTTTCAACTACCCCGTTCTGCTGTGGAGTTCTAACAGCTGACGTTTGGTGTGTAATACCAACATCTTCAAAATACGATCTCAACTCCTGATTCGTGAATTCTGTGCCATTATCTGTTCTTACGATCCTTACTGTAGCTTGAAGTAGAACTTGAATTCGCTTCAGAAAGGTGATGATGTGACCAGGTGCTTCATCTTTCGATCTCAAAAACTTTACCCATGTATATCTTGAGTAATCATCAACAATAACAAGAATATACTTCTTCCCATTGATACTTTCAACTCTCATTGGGCCACATAAGTCCATGTGTAACAGATGCAACCTTGCTTCCGAACTAGGTACGGTTTTGGGTTTATAGGTAGCTCTTTTGCTTTTTCCTTGTTCACATGATGGACATAAGTGATCTTTGGTGTATTTGAACTTGGGAAGTCCGGTGACGATGTTATCTTTTGCAAGTTTGTTGATGGTGTCGAAATTGAGGTGAGACAATCTTCGATGCCACAACCATGACTTTGTATCAGTTGCTCGTGTCATGAGACAAATTGGTGATGAGGATGCCATTTTATTGATATCGATTGCATAAAGGTTTGTGCTACGATTTCCAGTTAAGAGATCATCCCCAACCAAATTTCTGACAAAAACCTTATTTCTCCTGAATGCCACCTCTAAATCTGCATCACAGAACTGACCAACTGAAAACAAATTGTGTCCCAACCCTTGAACGTAGTAAACCCGAGTGATTAAGTAATTTCCAAACTGAAGATCTCCATAACCCGAAATAGCTGCAATGTGATCATTTCCGAAACGAACTGTTCCCATAAATTTCCATACAAAGTTGATCAGCAGCTTTAAGTTCCCGGTCATGTGCTTGGAGCAACCCGAGTCGACGATCCAAAGACAAATTTCGACAACCTGCCAATAACAGAAGAGTTCGTATTTGGAAACCTTTTGGAATTAGGTTCCATGGGGTTAGAGGTACAAGCAAAATCACATTCAGAGACGGGTGCTACTTGTTTAGCTTGAACTATTTCTAGTGTACCATCCTGAATTATGAATTCTCTACCCGTTGGAATCCATGCACAATAATTAAGGTAATCCCTAGGCGTGTAAATATTAGTGGTGTTCCTAAGTTTTTTAATTAGGTTGGCCACATATCTAGATTTAGCACTAGGTCCTTTTGGAACATCTTTCTGTTTAGGCATCACATTCTCATTCGCAGAAACACATTCATCATGAACATCATTAATTAAAGACTTTTTGCATTGTAAACCAACAGAGTCATTACATGCATTAGAAACAGTACGCTCGACATTACATTCAGATGAAATATGTCTCTTATTACAAAGCGATAAATTCCTATGGTGTTCTTCTACTTCTTCAACTTTATTCTTGCAACTACTCTTAGAAACAGGCGAGACTCTATTGTTCCTTGTATTGCTCCTAGGCTTTAGTCTGCTGCTCCTAGAGGTGCTTGCTACTCCTGTAGAAGGTAAGTTACACTCATTAGAATTTACTTTGTTGTCACTTTTAGCATCCTTAGGCTTAGTAGAATTATCCTTTGTGCATTTTTCATTAGTCCTAGTTGTTGAGGCACACGCAGTAGTGGGACTAATCCTAAAAAGGCCAGGTGCTAACACTTTTGGTTTATCGACAACAGCTTTGTTTTTCTCAACATTCTTTTCTTTTTCAACATTTTTAGGCAAAGGTGATGGAGTGACTGTTTTTGATAAATCTTTGTTCACATCGACTTTTGGAGCAAACCGAGAAATTGACATTTTTGGTTTTACAACCGGATTAAAAGCATTTGGTTTCTCCGAAGTCTTTGGTTTTTCAAGCTTAGTTTCCACACCCTTTCCTTTTAAACTTTCAAGCTGAGACTTCAAAAGATCATTTTGCTCTTGCAACTTCTTGAAATCACGCTCATACGACAATTTGTCATACTTGCATTCTTCCTTTTTTCGATCAAGTTGTTTAAAATATGACACGTTTTCTTTTTCAAGTTTAATAAGAGCATTTTCATATTTTGAAACAAGTGCGGAGGTCTCAGCTCGAAGTCTCTCATCATCCTCAACAGAATATGTTTGCAACACAATAGACATCACATCAGTAGACAAAACAGCTTCGAAGAGAGAGTCATTTAATCTATCCAAAAGTTTCATGTGTTCACGAGTTTCATTAACTTCCTTTACCAGGGATTTGTGGTCCTTGACAAAGTCGGTTGTTTCTTTTAACAAAGCATTTTCAAGATGAATTACTCTCGCACTGATGTTATACAGTGGGATTGTAATTTCTGTTTGAAACACCTTTTTCATTTCTTTATGAAAACTCGAATGCCAATTTTCAATACCAATTGTGGTTTTGGAATCAACAATGCTTTGAAGAACTTTGATTCTCTTTTTCACATCATCAAGTATGCCTCTAGTTTCACTTGTGTTAAAAGGATTGTCTGACGACATTTGTTCCATTTTTGAAAGATTTTTAGAGACAACTTGTGGTTTTGAAAGCATTTTCTTGAAAATCGATAGTTTTGAAACATTTGGTGTTTGTTTTTGAGGGACAAAAGTGATTCCATTAATTTCGTTCCATTTGTTGTAATCAATAGGTTTTAAATCTGGATTCTTTTGCTTCATTTTATTGTGACTCTCTTCCGCATGAGCTATTGTGTCATCATAATCACGCACATAAGGAGGATCATGTTTCTCTAAAAGCACATTTCCATTATAAATCACATTCTGTTCTTGCCGAGCTTTCTTGAGATTACAAGGTGTTTGACCAAGAGCCATTTTATATTTTGTGTGGTAAATCGGATCTGTCTGATTTGCAATCATTTTATGAGATTGTGATGAATGACCCGTTTTAACCAACAAATCTTCAAGTTTTGCAATCTTATTTTCTGACTCTTTGATTTCTTCTAAAAGCTTATCTTCTTTCTTTGCAAATTCCTTTTTCAACTCATCCCGTTCTTTTTGAAGATTGGTATAAGCTGTTTTATGTTTAGAAAGTTGGTTTTGTAAATCAGAAATTTCCGCATTTAGGGATCTAATTTGCTTTTGTAAATTAACATCAAGTGTATCATATTTTATTTGCAAATGTTTTTCCCTTGAAACAGAATTTTGATAACCAGTTTCTAATTCAGACAATCTTTGTGTATGAAATTGAAAAGCTTTTTCTTTTTCCTTGTATCTCGCAAGCTCAGCGGTCAATTTAGCATTCGCGGCCTTAGCTTCGCGATTGACCTTTTTCACATTCTCAATCTCAATTTGACAATTATTCAACAATGATTCAAATAAAGCACGTGTTTCCTCATCATTCTCAGCATGCTGTGAAACAAAGCCTCCATTATGATTCATATCGGGATTTGACGAATCAATATTGCTATTATTCGGCATTTCCTGGTATGTATCATAATCGTATACTTGTGTCTCAGAATGCTGTTCCTCATGAGGGGACATATTAAACATATCATTATTGTTGAAAGAATTGTTTAATGGTACCTCAGATATTACATTAGCATCAAAAACCGGCGGTGTCTCAGAATCTGTGTCATACTTAGCCTCCTGGAGATTCGCCATGAATATGCAGTTCGCATCAATATCTTCACAATCTTCCATATCATCCATGAGTGCCATGTAGTCAATCTCCTCAGCATTCAACTGAAATCCTGCTTGCTGCTTCTGAGCCAACATCAATGCTTTCTGCAAGTACTCAGGATTTTTCTTATCCACCCTAGAAGGACAGTTCCTTGCCATGTGACCGACACCCTGACAATTGAAACACTTAACCAAATTTCCCTGATTCACGTTCACATTACCATTATTCCCTCCAACCTGAGCTGCAACATTTCCAACCTGATTACCCATAGCCTGATTACCAACATACTGACCTCGCTGAGTCCCAACAAACTGACCCATCTGATTCCTTTGACCCATCCTATTTCCTGCATACTGACCCATCTGATTCTGATTCCCCATGTGAAAGCCCGTAGCATATCCTTGCTGATTCCCCATAACACCAACCATTTGACCCGTATTGCCCATGTTAAACCTCGGTTGAGCAATCTGCTTGTTACGAGTGTTCGATGAAATTCGTTGGTTGTTGTTTGTTGGAGTTGAATAGCGTCCTTGGAATGCCTTAGTCAGAAGAGCAAATGCTTGAGTTATTGCAGTAAGATTCTCATCATTATCAGTGAATTCGGGTTCTTGGAATTGTTGATCTGGTAGTTGTTGTGGAATGACTTCATGTTGTTGTGGGTAGAATGATTGTTGATAGAGAGGTGTTGGTTGTGAAACATATGGTTGTTGCACGTAGTTGTGAGTTGATGATGGTTGTTGTGTGGTCACTGGTAGAGGTGTTGATGTTGTAGCAATGAGTGCAAGAGGATCATGATTCTTAGCCACCTTTTCCTTCCTAACTTCATTTGCCTCAGCTTGGTTTTGCTTCAAAAAGTCATAGAGTTGATCATAATCCACCTGATGAAGATTCTTTGTTTGGTTGACAATTGTGACATATCGACCCCATTCTTCTGGTAGATTGTTGATGAACTTGATGTTTGTCACAATTTGTCGTGGTTCCAACTTGTTTCTGATCAGCTCATTCATCAAGGTACAGAACCTGGTGTAGTATGAATCAATCTGTTCACCTGCTGTAGACGTGAAGTTTTCCCATTCTGTTAGAAGCTTGTTCTCAACATCTTGTTGCCCAATTTCAGTTCCATGACAAAGTCTTCTAACTCGCTCCCACATAGCATAAGCTGTTTCACAACTGTCGACTGCCGCAAAGATCTCACGAGGTAAACCAAGTTGAATGAGATGCATTGCCATATCATCTGCTTTAATCTGCTTCCAGTCTTCAGCTGTGTAATCTTCTTCTTTTTGGAGACGAAAGAATGGTTGAATAGGAGGTGTGCCATCTGGATTACCCGGATCAAGGATTTCTTTTGGCTTAAATGGACCATTTTCAATGGATTTGATCATGAGTTTACCATCTTCTTTGGTTTTGATGTAGCGAAGCATACGGCTTGTCCATGGAAGATAACCACCTCTTTCAAGCATAGGAGGACGGTTCTCAGCACCGGCAGCATGAATATCTTGTTGAGTTGCCATTATGATTTGATTCAAAGTGATGTGTCGTGAAAAGTTGTTGTTGGATCTTTAGGATGAACTTAGGTTGTTGATGTAGATTCGGTTTGATGAGGCGTAAACGGTTGTTCTTAGTGAGTTTGAGTTTTCCCTCCAAAAATCTAATTTGAAAAAAATCTTGCTAAAATTTGAAAAACACTATGAAATGCTATTCTAAGGTTGCACGAAAAATTTGAGTTTTAAAAATTTTGACGCCAAATTTTATCGAAAAAATTTGATTTTAGGCCTAAAAATTTGAATTTTTGGTCTAAATTTTCAACGTTCTACCAAAATTTAAATCTCGCGTAAAAATTGAACGTTTAATCTCCTGCAGAAAATAAATTTTACTCAAATTTTCCCGCCAAACTCACTAAGATTTTGGGTTTGGTTTTGTTACTTGCAAATCCTTTCTGATACTCGCAAATCAACCCTTACTCGCAATCAGTCCTTACTCGCAAACAATCCTTATTCGCAATCAAGCCTATTCGCAATCAAGCCTATTCGCAAGAAAAAGCTTATTCGCAATCAAGCCTATTCGCAAGAAAAAGCTTATTCGCAATCAAGCCTATTCGCAAGAAAAAGCTTACTCGCAAGAAGTTTGCCAAGATGATACTCGCAAACAAAATTAGCTTACTCGCTAAAATGATACTCGCAATGTTTGCTACTCGCAAGATTCACAAACTTGATACTCGCAAGGAACCCAAAGTACCATACTCGCAAAAACCCTGTTTCCTTACTCGCAAATACCCACGTTTTGCAATTCGCTAAAACCCCAAATAAACCCTACTGACCAAAATTTTCAATGCAAGACGATTATATATGAAGGTTTTAGTATTTCTAATGATTATAAAACTTGAGCTACACAAGGATAAAACCTAACGAGTACAAAACACAACCTAACGAGCCTAAAATTAAACCAAACGAAATCTAAAACAACCTAAATCTATCCCTTGGCGATTGATACCACTTGTAGGACCTCGGTAACAACCTAAATCACGACCATATTCATCAAATCTTAGAGAGAGAAAGAGAGATGTAGAGAGAGAGAGAGTGGGAGGATCAAGTGTGTGAAATATAAGCTTGTATTATTCCAAATGATCAACCAACCTTCAAATGAAGGTTTACACTTCTTAATAAAGGGCTAGGCATATTAGCTTTCATGCCTTTACAAGTTTAGCCCTTGTAGTTCTAACATTCTAATAAACATGAACAAACAACTTTGAAATACTTTCTTACGCAACCTATTACACGATTCAAAGATATAATGACCGACACTTCATAATATAAAAATACGATGCTAACAATTGTTGTTGTTGTCGGGGTGGTGGTGTTGTTATCTAATTTTTTTTATGCCAATTTTAAGGGAAATAGAAACAACAGGAGCATAAATTCATAATATTTTTAATAATTTAAATTTATTTAGTAAAAACAATATGTACGCGGAGAAAAGTTCCGCGTAGACTTAAATTTGTCTCTGGATCTGTTGTACATATCCCATCTGTCCATCTATTTCTCATCTAACAGCTGGGATTAATTATTATTATTATTTCCCTATCGCTCTCAATAGGGCTGTGGTTTATTATTATTATTATTGTTATTGTTATCGTTATCGTTATCGTTATCGTCATCGTCGTCGTCGTCGTCCTCGTCGTCGTCATCATCATCATCATCATCATCATCATCATCATCATCATCATCATCATTTGTCACTTATTGAGATAG
Organism: Artemisia annua; assembly: GCA_014162995.1. Taxonomy (NCBI): domain Eukaryota; kingdom Viridiplantae; phylum Streptophyta; class Magnoliopsida; order Asterales; family Asteraceae; genus Artemisia; species Artemisia annua. The sequence goes on from LBNU01011049.1 coordinate 7,286, forward strand.
GGGTATGTGGTCATTCCCCCTTCATACAATTTTGGTAAGTAATCGTTACTCACCCTCACTCATTTACAGAAACACAATATCACCATCATTCATTTCTCTGGATCTCTCTTAATATCCCTCTCAATAACTTCTATTAATATTATTAAGAAAGAGCCACAAAAGGCAATAAGACCAAACCCTAATTTTCGCCCTAAACTTTATGAATAATAGATGTACGAGATGAAATATTACTCTCTCCGTCCCATATTAAGTGTCCGATTACATCATACTCAAAGTTTTAGGAAATTCCACTAACTACACTCTCCACCAATCAAATATTATTTTTACCCACTAAAGTCTGATCTACAATATGGACACTTAATTTGGGATATCCAAATATTCCATTGTGGACACTTAATATGGGACGGAGGGAGTACTAGATATGCATAAATCGAAGGTCGATTCTCAGTACAACCTATTGATACCATTGCCTGTAATTTTATTTTTATTATTATTATTATTATTATTATTATTATTATTATTATTATTATTTTTATTATTATTATTATTATTATTATTATTATTATTATTATTATTATTATTATTATTATTATTATTATTATTATTATTATTATTATTATTATTATTATTATTATTATTATTTTGTGATTTTTCAGTTGTTGTTTTGGTTTATTTTATCTTTTTTTGCATGTTATTATTATTATTATTATTATTATTATTATTATTATTATTATTATTATTATTATTATTATTATTATTATTATTATTATTATTATTATCATCATTATTATTTTCTTTTTCATTTTTTTTCAGTTTTGATCAAGAATAACATGTGATTTGTTTATGTAAGTACTATTATTTATGTAGTGGTTTAAGTAGTGTTTATGTATTTAATGATTGAATTGTGATTGTTTATTTAAGTGTATTTTATGATGAATCCTATGTGATTTGTTTATATTAGTAGTATTATTTTATGTTGTCATTTGTTAAGTAGTTCTTGTTTAAAGTAGTATTTTTGTTGTTGTGATTTTGTTATTTGTTAAGTAGAAGTATCGTTTTAGTTTAAGTGGTGGCAGTTTTATGATGTTCATTTGTTATTGATGTTGCTAAGTAGTGTTTAAGTAGTAGATAATTATTGAAATTATGACTGTTTTATTTTAGGTAGTCTTTTGTTGTGACTGTGATTGTGATATTTTGTACCCGTGGAGGCGTTAAAAAGAAGAGTGGTCATCGTAAAACTGTTGCTCACAGTCAAAGAGATGGCCTAAAGTTGAAGTTAAAGATCAGTAAGAATACAAAAGAAGGAGCTAAGACCTAGTCAAACTAAAGCTGAATCCCAAGACCCCAGTCAAACCAAAGCCGAATCCAAAGTCCATAGTCAAACCTAAGCCCAATCTAAGCCCTTGTCAAACCAAAGCCTATTGTGAAACTAAAACCAAATCCTAAGGCTGTTGTCAAACCAAACCCTGTTTTCAAACCAAAACCCACTGTCAAACCAAAGCTTGGCAAAAGGAAAAGTTTAGAAGAATTTGAATACGTTGATGATGAGTTAGTAGAATCTGAGGAGGTAGATGAAGACGCTGATGATGAAGAAGAGACTAATGATGAGGAAGAGGCTGTTGATGAGTATGTGGAGGAAGATGCCGATGAGGAGGAAGATTCTGATGAAATTGATTTGGATAGTTATAAGGTAGTACATAGGCCTGTGAAGGGAAAAGGTTTGAAGGGAAAAAGTGTGAAGGTTAGGAAAGCAGATGTTGAGTCTAAGAGTGAATCCGATGAAGAGAAGGCTAAGAAGTGTAGAAAGAAAAAGAAGCATGTTTCAAAGTCTAAGAAATATGATTCTGATTCTTCCTCTGAAGAAGAGATGGTCTCAAAGTGCAAGAATTTGAAGAATAAAAATCGTTTGTCGAAGGTTGATTCTTCCTCTAAAGAAGAGAAGGTTTTAAAGCGTAAGAAACATGTGAAGAAGAAGAAGAAGCATGTTTCTTAATCAAAAGAAGAAACTGATAGGAAAAGAAAGAATGGCAAGAAAAAGAATAAACCTTTAACCGTTGCGCATAAGAAGAGGTTGGCACATCTGCAAGATTTCAAATTATGCGTGCTAGGACAATACCTTCTTCCCTATTTATTGCAATTCGTAACTCTAAAGTTGACATGATATCTTTTCTTTCTGATATTGGTTTTAGCTATTTGCACAATGTTGCTATAGATACACTGCCATCTTGTTTTGCAAGGTTTGTTGTGTCATGCTTTGATAACACAACTTATGAGTTTAAGTTGGACAAGAAAACAATTGTTGTAACTCCTGAAAAAGTGCATCAGATGTTAGGAATTCCTCTTAGTGGTAGATCTTTATTTGGTTTACCTGATAGATCTCTTGATGATCCGTTTGTTAAGGAGTGGTTTAAGAAATTTTCTTCTAAACCCTGGAAGAATATCAATTCCCTTAATATTGCTTCAAGGTTGTGCCTTTATGTTTAAAGTCACTTCTTCACATACTTTTTGCTAACACTTGCTGATACCATGAAAGGGATTGTGAATTTGATTGTTCTTAAATGTATACAGGAAGAAACTAAGATCACTTAAATGGATTGGTGTGGGTTTCTTCATAACTGTCTTCAATACAGTCAACTTCCAAATACTGATTGTGGCTTCTGCGTTGGTCCATTAACCTTCTTGATTGTAAGTTTAATCTTTTATGTTTTTATACTATGTTCATTGACCTTATTGATTGTAATCTTACTATTTTTTCTTTATTTTTACAAGCTCCTATGCTTGGATTCCACAAAGTTTGAGTTGTTTCTTGTTGTACGTTCACGCCCTGCTATGAAAAACTGGACCACATATGCGATGAAAGCAATGATAGGAGCTCGAAATTAGAGATGAATTCATTGGAAAGCTGGAATTGCATGGAGAGTGGACTTATATTAAAGCATGTGAAACAAAAGGTTTTGTTGTTGGTGACACTATGAGAAGAGGTCCTTGTTCGTACTGTTTTCCACCTCCTACCGACTAACAAGTTTGTGAATTTTAAAGTCTTTTTATTCATGTGGACTGAGAATTTTTATAATCACATGTGATTTGTAAGAAATCACGTGTTATTTGACTTACAATCACATGTGATTGTATGTCAAATCATATGTGGTTTCTTACTACAATATCATGTTTATTCCTAACTTTAATTTTATATGATTTTTGTTTTTATTGCAGAGTTTTTATAGGAGGAATGGAGGATTGAAGAAAAGATTTCAATCATATCAGTTGAAAAGCACGATCTTGAAGATCTTTTGAAACATGTCAATTCAGAGTACGCGGACGATGAGAATGTTCTTTGACTATATGATAAGTGTGTCAAAGTTTTCAAGGAAACTGTATCGCTGGATAAAGAGGAAGTTTATGTTGATGATTTTTCGCAAGAAGGTCATGAAAAGAATGATAATGGTGGTCCAAACAAAGATTGTGGTCAGAATAATGATTTTGGTCAGAACGATGATTGTGATGAGAATGATGATGGTGGGGATAACGCATCGATATGTTGGTGATAAATAGAAGCTTGTTGAATTAGAGAATCCCGTTGATGCTAGTCAGGATGAAGAGATAATTGAAGTTGAAAGTTTCACCTAGTGGCTTGAAGCAAATATTGATTTGGTTGGTGATGTGATTGATTGTATTTGTGATCCATATTATGATGTACTCTATTCTAACTTAGAAAATTTAAAATTTGTTCTTTTTATTATTATTTTTACCTAAATATTTGTTACTATTCAGGAACCGTATGAAGATCCTCAGTTGGTTAACATAGAGTGTCTTCGGACTTCTGAAGCAATGGTCATTCGTGGTTCTAAAGGAAGCCCACGTTCTGCAACTCTTAAGAAACCCGTTGTTAAACCATCTTCGTACCTGTGCTCTCCATACATGAATAAGAAGACGGTAGTAATCGCTCTCCTTAAAGAGTTTGATTTCTTGTTGGGAAACAGCTTGTTTGTAATACAGGGCGATACGCAGTAAGTTTAAATTTATTATTTTTCTCTTTTGATAATTTATAAGTTGTAAAATCACATGTGATTTTCCTATAATCATATGTGATTTTCTTATAATCACATGTGATTTTTTTATATATATAGTGAAAAGGTTTTTGAAAGTTATTCTGGCGACTATGAGGTCCCGTCTGTACGTTTGAACATGGAGAAGTTGGCACCATGGTTATTATTATTATTATTATTTTGAATAGAGATTTCATTTCACGCCTCACAAATGGAGGAAATTTGAACACAACAAGTTACACCATACAAGGTAACAAGTTAAGCCAAAACAAGACATACATCATAATTTTGACTGCCGGGGAGCAATCAAGAACTATAAAGAGAGATTTAAAGATATTGCGTCACAATCAAGGCATTTTTTTCCAACAGGTTGTATTGAAAGTTTTATTTTTTTTTTTATTTTTATTTTTTTTTATTTTTATTTTTATAGATATTTGTATTTACCCTCCAATTTTATAAATATCGGTATTGTAATTTTTTTTAACTTATTTATGTTTTAATACAAAAATGCTATGGTTAATGATCCACCGTAGATGATAAGAACCATTGGGACATGTTTTTAGCAGAGATTTCGGCTCAGCTTAAAAATGACGATGCTTCTTTTGCGTTGGTTGAACTGGTATTTTTTTTATTCCATTAGAAATATAATTTTGCATTGGTTGATGATCACGTATAGTATCCCGGTACCCAAGATCAATGGGTCGGGCTCGCTTAAACTCATCCAACCCGGACCGGGACAATGGGCCGGACTCTCTCAATCTAAGCTAGCCCGGACCAGGACAAGAACCGGCCTTCCAAAGGTCGGGCCGCATCACAACATTCCGCCGAGGAATTCCGAGTCCGGGATCAATCTAGATGTCGGGACCACGGATCAACCCAAAAAGAGTAAGGAATATTATCAGCTACCATATAGCTGACCAAGGCAGACCCAAAATAGGAAAGGCGACAACCCCTTTCCGAAGGGAACGTTACTCACGACATGGGGACACTAACAAGTGAACCTGAGGGTTTGTCGCCTGAAAACGTCGCCATCATAGTACGGAATCCCCAGAAACCGACAACGAGTGCTATGGTATAAATAGAGGGTACTCGTCGCTCTCAAACGGTAACACACATATCACTCTCGCACTCTTAACTACTTTATCTCTTTAAACCATTACTTACTCTCACACCAGAGGTTGACCGCGGAAGTCCCTCTTCCGCGGTGAGGCTAACGGTGCTTTCTTTCTTAGCAGCTAATCACCAACTCTTAAGGTCCAAAATTCACTCCATCGAAAGCTAGCCTAAACTAGGTTTTTAGGTGAGCCCCAATTTTGTACTAACAAGTGGCGCCATCCGCATTGTGACTCGTTAACTTAACTACGTTTCCAAAGATACTCTAGCCAAAATGAGTAAACCGGCGACAAGTGGCTCCACTCCCACCCAAGAGCGCTCCGCGGTACGAAACACTTTGGGAAAGGAGAAAAGCCAAGGAACGAGTGAACCTTTGCCAGATGCGGCAATAAAGGAGTTTTGCGACAAGCACTATGACCAGTTATTGCCTTTAATGGCTGAAAAGGTTCATCAAGAGAAGTTAAGGCAGGTGCAAACACGCCTCGATTTCGATAATGATGAAGGAAAAAGTGGAGGTCTCGGGAACAATCTCGAAACTCTAAGTCCAAACCCCTGGAAGAGAGAAAAGCCAAAAGAAGGCGACAAGCCAGTCCAAGTGTCAAATCTGGACCATCCGAGTACTCTTACTCCCAAAGTGCTTTCTCTCGACTCAGCAGCGGAGAGACCAGGACCTCCAGAGAGGATGACGAGAGAAAAATGTATCCCCGGTCAGTCGTTTGCTCACGCCTGGGAGAAAAGTGAAGAGATGTTAAGTCACGACTGGGAGATAGGAAAGCAGATGTGTTTTCCCGGCTAAAGTCCAAGAGCCGCGCTCGAAGAGAGCGAAGAGCTGAAGCCAGACGCAGTCGTCGTGAGGTTACGTATGGAAGTGGTGAAAAACAAGAAAGGTGGGAGAGGAGAAGCCCAAGTCAAACTTTCAGCAGCACCCCCTACCCCAGGGAAAGAAGAGCCGGAGATAGGTCCGCGTACTCTGATCCCGGACGACAGAGGGAACGCTCTCCGCTAGAGAGTGAGGACAGCGCCGGGGCACATTGGAAATCTAGATCTAAAAAAGACAAAGGTGGTGAAGACGACCTCTATCGTCCATACAATATCGAGGACACTGATCCCTTCACACATCGGATCAGGAATTTCGAGTTCCCGAAACGAACCAGAATGCCCTCCAATGTCAAAATCTATGATGGGATCGGAGATCCAGAAGACCACCTCAAGAACTTTTGTACTGCTGCTAAAGTAGAACGGTGGGCCATGTCTACTTGGTGTCACATGTTCAACTCCACTCTCATGGGTCATGCCCGCGTATGGTTTGACGAACTGCCACCGGAAAGCATTGACAGCTTTGAAGATTTGCGAAAAAGTTTTCTATCTTACTTCCTCCAACAAAAGAAGTACGCAAAGGATCCAGTGGAGCTGCACCACATCAAGCAAAGGGAAGGAGAGTCAACCAGAGCTTTCGCTGAACGCTTTAAGGCTGAGAGCATGCACATAAATGGTGCCCCGGAGTGCATGAGGATTTCAGGCTTCATGCACGGAATCACCAATCCGGAGCAGATCAAAAGACTTAATGACAACATCCCACAAACGGTCGATGAGATGTAGANCAAAGGATCCAGTGGAGCTGCACCACATCAAGCAAAGGGAAGGAGAGTCAACCAGAGCTTTCGCTGAACGCTTTAAGGCTGAGAGCATGCACATAAATGGTGCCCCGGAGTGCATGAGGATTTCAGGCTTCATGCACGGAATCACCAATCCGGAGCAGATCAAAAGACTTAATGACAACATCCCACAAACGGTCGATGAGATGTAGAAAGTAACCACAGCTTTCCTCTGCGTCGCCACAGCCGCGGCAAACCAGTCAAAAAAGAAACAAGACCGCCCTTCATGGAAAGCTCAGGAGAACGGATCCAAGGTCAGTCAGAATAGCCAAGTGTTCAAACGAAAATCAGAGTTCAAATGACGCTCCATAGCTGAGAGGAGGAGAACTGATCGATTCACACCCCTTACTAAGACACCAAGGGAAATCTTAGCAATAGACTCTGTCAAATTCACGGCCCCGCCTCCCATGGAGAGCCTGGTGGAATCAAGAAATAAAGACAAATACTGTGATTTCCACAGAGAAAGGGGACACACCACAGATGAATGTTTCTAGTTGAAGAAGCAAATTGAGGAAGCAGTCCGATCCGGCCAACTTGCACATTTGGTGAAGGAAATCAAGAACGGAACCCAGAAGGGTGGGACAGCCAAAGGTGGTAAGAAGGAAACCACGGCTAAGGATAAAGCCCCCGCCATATTCATGGTCCAATCCTGGTAGAGAAGCGTAAGACAGAAGACTCTCCCACAAACAGGTCCAAACCTGGAGATATCCTTCCCACCAATACAAAGGGATGATTGGGATGACCACCCACTGGTGATCAAGGCGGACATAGGCGGGTACCGTGTGCACAGAATGTACGTGGACAACGAAAGTGCCTCAGAGGTACTTTATGAACACTGCTTCAGCCGCCTAAGCCTGAAAATCAGAAGAAGAATGATCCCCGCCACATCCCCCCTGCTTGGTTTTAGCAGCGAGATGTCATGGCCTTTAGGGGAGATCTTACTGGAAGTAACTTTGGGGGACGATGAGAACTCAGCAAGCGCATGGATGAACTTCATGGTTGTGAGATCCCCATCCCAGTACAACGGGATCATTAACAGACCGGGGATAAGATTACTAAAAATCATACCTTCCACGGCTCACGACATGATAAAATTCCCTACCGAAGGAGGCGTAGTGATGCTCCATATCGACAAAACTATACCTGTTGAATGTCGCATGGTAGCGGAACCACAGCCGCAACAGAATGTTGAGGAAACCCCGGCAAAAGAAGGCATCAAGGTTGCAATACACCCAGAATTCCCGGATCAAACCATTGCTATAGGAGGAAGCCTCACTGATCAAGGGAAGAAAGACTTGTGTGAACTACTCAAAAACAACTTGGATGTCTTTGCGTGGAAACCGTCAGACATGACTGGAGTACCGCGGAGCATCGCAGAACACAGGCTTAATGTGCGGGAGGGATATGCCCCGGTGAGGCAGAAAAAGAGGGGACAAGTCCCGGAGAGAAACAAGGTTATTAACGATGACGTGGCCAAACTTGTCGAGGCCGGCATCATGAGAGAAGTCCATTACCACGATTGGTTGTCTAACCCCGTCCTAGTCAAGAAAAGCGACGGGAGCTGGAGAATGTGTGTGGACTTCAAGGACCTGAATAAGGACTATCCCAAATATTGTTATCCACTTCCGGAGATCGACTGGAAAGTTTAGTCCTTGTGTGGATACACCTTCAAATGCTTTTTGGACGCATACAAAAGGTACCACCAGATCCAGATGGCTGCGGAGGATGAAGAAAAAACCGCATTCCACACAAACTAAGGGATCTTCTGCTACACAAAAATGCCATTTGGGTTGAAGAATGCAGGTGCCACATACCAACGACTGGTAGATAAGGCCTTCGAAAAACAAGTAGGGCGAAACTTGGAAGTGTATGTGGACGACCTGGTAATCAAAAGCCACTTGGAAACAGACGTGTTGAAGGATATAGCAGAGACCTTCGGGCCACTCAGAAGGATTAACATGAAGCTAAACCCAAAAAAGTGTACATTCGGGGCAGAAGAAGGAGTGTTCCTAGGCCATGTGGTTAGCAAGAACGGGATTAAAGCTTTTCCGGAGAAATCCGAAGTTGTGACCCGGTTGCCATCACCGAGGACCTTAAAAGAAGTACAAAGCCTGAATGGGAAACTAGAAAGTCTCAACCGCTTCTTGTCCAAGTCCGTAGAAAAATCACTACCGTTCTTCCAAACTCTGAAGAAATGTATCAAGAAGAGCGACTTTCATTGGACGTCGGAGGCGGAGGCCGCTTTCAAGGAAATGAAGAAGCACATTGCCAACTTCTGATGAGGCAAAAATTGTTACGCTTTTAGGAGGTCATTTAAGCCCTAATACGTAATTATTTGATCAAATATTGCCTTAAATCGTTCCTTTTGTCATTTTAGGAACTTTGGAGAAGAAATCTGGAAAAGGAAGCATTTTGGACGTTTTTGGAGTATAAAAGTGAAGAAAACGACAAAGTCTTAAAACCATGCTGAAAACTGTACCTGACGGCGTCACTCTTTACGAAGTGACGGCGTCACGCTTTGACAAAGAGGTGGATGATTTTTACACTTGACGGGCCAGAAAGATTTTGAAATATTTACACGTGACGGCGTCACGTGTTAATTCACCTAGGCCGTCACGTTATAACTTAAAGAGAGACGGCCCAGAGACTTTTAAAGAGGGACGGCATCAAGAGTGGATCTGAGCAATCCGAGAAGAGTTTTGGCGGCGAGGTGACAGCGTCACAAGTTAAAACGTGACGCCGTCAAGTTGTAAAATCTATATAGTTTTCTAATTTTCATTCATCAGTGTGCAACTTTTGGGAGAACTTAAGGGATAAACCCTAGGTCGTGGAATACTGTATTTTCAAGGGTTTTTGGTCCTTGAATCCTTGATGTTCAATTAAAGATAAGTCTCATTTCAAATCAATCAATATGTCTATGTGTTGCTTGATTATATCTTATGCTTGTCTTTATTTTAACATGCTAGGCTAGGTTTCTCTTGTGTTTGCTTAGATCTAATGAAACCTAGCTATTGATTACTTGTTGTTGGTTTGTTTGTGATTGTTGTGGGTGGGTGATGTCGATGTTAGGCTTAAGAAAACTGGCTAACCTCCTATACGGTAACTTGGTTGAACGCCTTAAGAAACATGAATCAGATGTGTACTACGATTATATGGTTGTATTTAATGCATAAGCGAATTCTAGTGATCCCATGTTAGGAGCTTTTAATCGGCTCGACATAGGAGTAAAGTAGGAGCTTATAGAGTTAGGGAAGATCGTACACGGCCCTACGAATGGTTTAAAGGAATACAACCTGTCATCCACACAATTATAACAAACCAACTAACCGGTAAAAGATAGCTAGGGAGTAAGGAAATCTAAGTAAACACACTCTTCTCCATATAAGTTTCACAACCAATTTACTTTTCTTGTCATTTTATTTTATTTGCATTAGTAGATATTTGGGTTAGTTGACTAGCAACTAATTCCGCCCACTCTTCCAAATACCCGAGATTTTTACTTGCTTTCCATAAAATATAAAAATACAAAAAAGAATCATCCCTCAACCCTTAGACCTAAACTAGAGTAGTTTTCAATCCTAATGACACTATTCCCCGAGAGAACGATCAATCCCCCAGTACTTGCCACTTCACTATACTACATCGGTCAGGTACACTGCCTGGTGGGGGTTGTAAGCTTCTCAAGATCCCTTGAGAGGTAAAACCTATTGCGAAGGTTGCAAAACCCACACATCAAGTTTTTGGCGCCGCTGCCGGGGAATAGTTATTGCTTAGGTTGAATTTTATTTTACTTAGGTCTACTCATTAGATTCCTTTCTAGTGAGATTTTTATTTTTATTTTTCTAGGTTTTATTTTAGTCTATCTTTTTCTTCCCAACCCTTCGCTCAATTCTTCCTTGGCCATCATCGTAAACGAAGATCTCTCCAACCTTAGAGTCACTAGGAGTCGTAGTTCCATAAGAGACCTTATCCCACCTTACGCAGAACCTGAAAGGGAAATGTGTAGATTAAGACAACACTCTTCAACATCTGAACCAATTGGCATCACCATCAACTTCGATGAAGCCCTTTCTGAAGAGGAATCTCATCATCACGATACACCACCTAGCCCCCAATCCAATCACAATACGGAAATTCCTGAGGATCCTACCCCCAAGTGCCTCAAGGATTACTCTTCTCCTACCCCTCATGGCTTTTCTAATGCTATTGTGTTTCCGAATGAACACACAGAAGGGGTCTTGCGTGCAACCGACGTTTGGCTTGTCCAAAGTGTATGCAAGTTTCATGGAATGAAAACTGAAGATCCAATCCAACACATCAAAGACTTTCTGAAGATAGTGGACACTATCCATACGGACGGAGCCACTAGAGATACCTCCCGACTTCGATTCTTTCCTTTTACCCATCAAGGTAAAGCCGAGGAATGGTACAACAAGCTTCCGTCTGAGTCCATCTTCACGTGGGAACAGCTCATCTCAAAATTCTATGAAAAATTCTTTCCCGTAGGAAGAACCTCGGTGCTTAGAGACAAACTCCTCCGATTCCGCGTTGGGCAAGTAGAGCCCATCCATAAATCTTGGATTAGATTCAAGGATCTAATAAGACAAGTCCCCTATCATAGTATCGAACTCTGGCTTCTTGTCCAAATATTCTACGATAGTATCTCTCAAAATGACCTGAGGGGAGTGAATAATCGGTAAAAGGGAGAATATCTAAGTTAAGTGATGAGGAAGGGTGGAATAGGATTGAGGAATATGCTCAAGATCAAGATGCTACATGGGATGAACCCGATTCGATCATGAGCATGTCTGAGGTCACAAGAAAACCCCCTTTTGAGAGCAAGCTAAGGAAATTACATGAAAGAGTGTTATATCTTGACGGATCGCGAACCGCTAAACGATTGTCAAACCCATATCTAGTTTGCGACCAATGTGGAGGCCTACACGAAGTGGAGGAATGCGGGGAAGACGCCACCACTTAACAAGCGTGTCTGTCAAGCCATGACATCTTTGATGACCCTTACCTCTTAATTTTTTAATCAAAACAATGATTTTACCCCTTGGGGGAATCTCGCGAGAAATAGGGAAGGAAAAGAAGGTCCCGAATTCAAGGTTAGGAGCACTTTCGAGGATGACCTTGGGCATTTCACGCATGAAAGAGATCTTATGTTAAAAGGTCTTGACGACCTCATAACTAATCAACAAAATGACTTAAGGGCCAAGTTCGCAGAACTCAACGCCTCACTTGGTGGCTACACAAAACCCCAAGTGGATCAAAATGACCCTTTGCTAGCCATTACCACTAGAGCCGGAGCGACAACTAAGGACCCACCATACCCAGTCCAACAGTCCAACGTCACGGAACCTGACGCCTCTCACGAGGAAGAAGGTGACGTACGTGATGAAATTCCCGAGCAGCCCCCTCAGGTGACCTCCTCTCCACCCATTCCACCCAAATAACCCGTGAAAGTCCCATATCCGTCCCGCCTAAAAAATCAAAAGGTTGAGAATGACAATAAAAGGTTCTTGTCATACTTGAAGGATTCGGTCGTCACTATACCCCTCCTTGATGCATGTTACCATATGCCCAAATATAGCACATACTTCAAGAAGCTACTCGCCAACAGAAAAAAGCTCGAGGGTCTTGTAACCTTAGGAGAAGAATGTTCTGTGGTAACCCAGCGAGGATTACCAAAGAAAGTGGACGACCCCGATAGCTTCACCCTGCCTTGTTTCATAGGATCTCTATCAGTAAAGAATGCTCTAGCCGACTTAGGGGCAAGCATCAATCTTATGCCATATTCCATGTTCCTCAAGCTGGGATAATCAGGCTTGAAACCAACCCGTATGAACATCCAGCTAGCTGATAGATCGGTCAAGTATCCCTTAGGAATATGTGAGAATGTGCTTGTCAAAGTGGGGAAGTTCAAATTTCCAATTGACTTCGTCATCTTGGAAATGGAGGAAGATGATCTCGTGCCCATCATCCTAGGGAGACCATTCCTTGCAACTGCTCGAGCCATCATTGATGTTCATGACAGCAAGCTGACCTTACAAGTAGGTGCCGATAACTTAACCTTTGACATCAAGGACACAATGAATCTTTCTCTCGAAGCAACCAACCGGCTGTATTTCATCGGAGAGGTCGATGAGCTATCCGATGTCATTGACGATTGTGTAGATGAAAAGGTTGAAGCAGGATGGTTGCGTGACGAAGCTTTTCCTCCCATTTTTGAAGAGGAAAAGACTGAAGAAATCAACGCAGTCTCCTTCTACCCCAGACGGGAAGACGTTGAGCCACTCGAACTTCGTAAACCCGAAAACAAGCTTAAACCTTCCATCGTCGAGCCACCCAAGTTAGAGCTTAAGGAACTCCCAACCCACTTGGAGTATGCTTTCCTCCAAGAAGGGGATCAACTTCCGGTAATCATTAGCTCCTCCTTAAAAGACGAACAGAAGGATAAACTCCTAAGAGTTTTAAAAAAATATAAAGGAGTTATTGCATAGAGTGTAGCCGACATAAAGGGGATTGACTCAACGTTCTGCACACACAAGATCCTCATGGAGGAGGACTATAAACCGACCGTACAACCTCAAAGGCGAGTGAATCCCAACATAAAGGAATTCGTAAAGAAGGAGGTCATTAAACTCCTGGACGCAGGACTAATTTATCCGATATCAGACAGCCCATGGGTCAGTCCTGTACAGATTGTACCCAAGAAAGGAGGGATGGCAGTGGTAAAGAATGACAAAGACGAGTTGGTACCCCATAGAATAGTTACCGGTTGGCGTGTATGCATCGATTATAGGAAACTGAATGATGCAACCCGAAAGGATCACTTCCCTCTCCCTTTCATCGATCAAATGTTGGAAAGGTTAGCACGACACGAATACTATTGCTTCTTAGATGGATTCTCAGGGTATTTCCAAATCCCTATCGCCCCTGAGGACCAAGAAAAGACCACATTCACATGCCCTTACGGTACATTCGCCTACAAGCGGATGCCTTTTGGACTATGTAACGCTCCCGCTACTTTCCAACGATGCATGACTGCAATATTTCATGAATTAATGGAAGACAACATGGAAGTCTTCATGGATGACTTTTCTGTCTTTGGAGACTCTTTCGATCGCTGTCTTGCTAACCTCGAGAAAATGCTCAAACGTTGTGAGGAAACCAACCTGGTTTTAAACTGGGAAAAGTGCCATTTTACGGTGAAAGAAGGTATCGTGCTTGGGCATAAAATCTCTGGAAACGGGATTGAGGTAGATCGAGCAAAAATTGAGGCTATATCCAAGCTACCTTATCCTACTACGGTCAAAGCAATACGTAGCTACTTGGGTCATGCTGGCTTCTATAGGAGATTCATTAAGGATTTCTCAAAAATAGCTCGGCCAATGACTCAGCTGCTTGTAAAGGATGCTCCATTCGACTTCTCTCAAGAATGTAAGGATGCCTTCGACCAATTGAAGAAGGAACTCACGCAAGCTCCAATTATGGTCACCCCTAATTGGAAGCTACCTTTTGAGATCATGTGTGATGCTAGTGATTACGCTGTTGGAGCAGTGTTAGGCCAAAGGCTTAACAAACACTTCCAGCCAATATATTACGCTAGGAAAACCATGAATCCTGCTCAAGAAAACTACACCACCACAGAAAAGGAGTTGTTAGCCATGGTATTTGCTTTTGATAAGTTTCGCCAATATCTAGTCCTCTCAAAAACCGTTGTCTTTACTGATCATTCAGCTCTTCGATACCTTTTCACTAAACAGGACGCTAAACCACGACTAATCCGTTGGATCCTATTATTGCAAGAGTTTGATGTAGAAATTCGTGATAAGAAGGGAGCAGAAAATCTAGCGGCTGATCATCTCTCTCGACTAGAAAACCCCAGCCTGAGCGAATCTGATAAGATTGAGATTCGGGATTCGTTTCCCGATGAACAACTCATGTTAATAAATGATTCTGAACCATGGTACACAGATTATGCTAACTGCCTGGCAAGCAGAGTTGTTCCCGAACACATGAACAGATATGAAAGAAAGAGGTTCTTCGCTCAATTAAAATACTACTTTTGGGACGAACCTTTCTTGTTCCGCAGATGCCCTGATCAAGTGATCAGGTGATGTGTTTCTGAGAAGGAGGCAATCAGAATCATGAAAGAATGTCATCCAGGTCCGTCCGGAGGACATCATGGAATGAATACTACTGCACAAAAAAAAATTCGACGCAGGATTCTATTGGCCTACAGTATTTCGGGATGTGAAAGGAATGATACAATCATGTGACACTTGTTAAAGAGCTGGGAATATCTCCAGGAGAGATGAAGCACCCCAAAATAATATACAAGTTTGTGAGGTTTTCGATGTTTGGGGAATTGATTTCATGGGCCCCTTTCCATCTTCAGGAGGGAATGAATACATCTTAGTGGCCATTGACTATGTTTCAAAGTGGGTAAAGGCGCAAGCCCTTAGGACCAACGATGCTAGGGTAGTCATTCATTTCTTAAAGAAACTATTCGCTAGATTTGGCATTCCAAAAGCTCTCATTAGTGACAGAGGAACCCATTTTTGCAATACGCAAATGGAAAAGCTCATGAAAAGATATGGAGTCTCCCATCGATTATCCACTGCTTATCATCCTCAAACCAACGGTCAAGTTGAAAACACCAATAGGGCAACAAAAGGATATTAGAGAAAACAGTCAACCAAAATAGGAAAGACTGGTCCTTCAAGCTAGATGAAGCTTTGTGGGCTTTCCGAACTGCTTATAAGACGCCTATCGGAACAACCCCTTTTGGTATGATTTATGGCAAGGCATGTCACCTCCCAGTAGAACTGGAGCACAAGGCATATTAGGCACTTAAGGCATGTAATTTGGATTACACGATCGCAGGAACAAATAGATTTTTGCATCTCCAAGAGCTTGATGAATTGAGATTGGAAGCTTATGAATCCTCCATTACATACAAGGGAAGAGCAAAAAGATGGCATGATCAACGGATTAAGAAACCTAAGGAGTTCTCAGAAGGTTTTACTGTATAATTTGCGTTTAAGGTTATTTACTAGGAAACTAAAGTCCAGATGGTATGGGCCATTCACTGTGAAGAGCTCCTCAAGAGCTGGAGCCGTTGTATTAATTGGTGACGAGGATAGGGAATTCACAGTAAATATACAACGAGTTAAGCATTATCAAGAAAATGGTAATGAAATGATCAACGAGGAATACATAACCTTTGACGAAGAGGTTACGTGATAGGAGTGACTTTGAGTCTAGCTACAAGACTCGTTAATAAAGAAAAGCGCTTCTTGGGAGGCAACCCAAGCTTTATTTGCTTTATTTGCTTTGCTTTGCTTTGTTTGTTTAATTTTATTCGTTACCGTATGTATGTTTTATTTTTATTACTAACAATTCATGTTTCAAATCAAATTGTGAAAATGCTTTATTTTGTTTTTAACTTCGTTCTAACTACATATAAAGGTATTTTTCAAAAGATAAGTGTAAGGGAAATCTAAATTTGTTTACGAGAACGAATTGAACATGAATTGTAGCAATATAAAATGAACATGCATATTAGTGATTGTTTGAGTCAAATGCTTCTATCGAGTCATAATGAAATTTTGCAGGATTCCAGGAATTAAGGTATTTGTTTTTCCAGGAATTTTCTGGAAACTAAACATAAGAATTCTGTCAGATCAATTCTGACGGCGCCAGTCTTTAAAAACTGATGGCGTCAGGTACTGATTCCAGAAAATTTTTTTAAAATTTAGTTTTTCTGCCGGATTATAAAAATTACTGCATCTTTAATTCTAGGAATCTGCAAAACTTTCATTCCACAAGCATTATATCCTTATATAGATTTTGCCGCCGATTTTACGCAAGGTTTGCCTAGATTGTTTTCTCAGGTTTAACAGGTTACATTGGACGAGAAGATGAACGTGGAATCAAGTTCATGACATCATGTTTTTGGCGTCGCTTTGATCTTGAAGCTTTTACATCATCTTGGAAGAAGATCTAACCATGTTACCACACGATCCACATCAAAAGAATCAGGGGAGTATTTGTTTCATTCTTTCATTTTCTTTTCTTTTGCATCTTTTATGTGAACATTGGGGACAATGTTCGGTTTAAGGTTAAGGGGGTAAATGAAGACACCTTAGAAAATGCTATTATGCTTGATTTTTGTTTTGTTTAATGGTAAATGTGTAATAAAACTGAGAGAAAAATTTGTTAGGGTGATTTTAGCGCCAAATTTAAATTTTTTTACAACATATAGGAGTGAAACTTTAGGCATAATAAGCGTCTCATGGATAGGAGTTATATTATTAGCACAAAAATCCGTACCATTCAAAAATTTTCCCCAAATATGTGAGGTTCGCCCCTAGAATTGTTAGGAAAAGCATTCATTGTTGGTGCTTGTGTATGTACCGGTAGTCTATAGATTCTAGAACTTGGGTTAGTGACCATCCCAAATCCACAAGTGAGACTATATTCGTGATGTTAGATTTACTACATGATAAGAGGCATTAGGATAACCCATGTTTTACACCCGTAATATAATTACATTGGCTACATTGGTCAAGTAATTTTCCCACACCTATGTGATGTACTCATTTTTAGTACACGATACCCCTAGTATACCCCTCAGAGCGTATCTTTTCGTTTCTAACTTTAAGCATTTTACTTAAAGGAAGAATTTGTTTACAATATACCCCAAATGTACACCTAAATCGCCTTAGCCTACCTTGTATGCACTCATCTTTAGTGCATTATTGTGACAACATTTGTTTAAACCCTTAGTTAATTGTCTTATTGATTACATGGTTGCTAAGTCGAGTTATATCCTTGTACATATTGTTTTGGGACGATTGGGACTCATGGGTAAAGTACTAATGTAATGGAGTAATGGGGAAGAAGTCAATTATTACCCCCATATGTGCGTTAATATTTTAAAGTACTCCAAGTTTTTCAATTAGATTAATTCGAGTCATTAGAATAGTTAATTGTAAAGTATGTAAAAGTTCAAGTGTAAGGAGAGAACCGAGGCCCCTATGATGTATTATTTTGGACGGTAGGGCAAGAGTTTATGAAAAAAAAATGGAAAAAGAAAAGTAGAAAAAACATACGGACTACCATCCCGTTTTCTTTTATGTTTATTTATGTTTATGTTATCTTTCTTTTTAGCTTAAGTTGAGTTGAGTCTTGGCTTAGCAACGCCACATTGTGCATGTATTTGATCAAGATAATTAACTCGCCACCACTAAAAATACCCTTATATTCCAACAAACCGTGTTTATCATATCCCTACACCTAACATTATAACCCTTGAAAAGCCCTCTTTGATAGTTTATCTTAGGTGCTAACGCCTAGTGGAGGAGGTTTTCGATCTTTTCCCAAGCCTATGATAATCTATTTGCTATGACAGGTAGTGAGTGATTTTTTTCTATTTCCATTTAGTTATATAGGTTTATAACACCCGAGAGATGAGAGTATCCAAACACTATTTGTGAGGTGCTAGTATATGATTTCCGTGCTTGTTATGACTAGGGTGGAATGACTATTTGTTGTAATTACTTTTATATTAGTGTTAAATGACCCCTAGCTTATATTTTGATTGGAATAAAAGCGCATTTGCTTGAGGACAAGCAAATCTCAAGTGTAAGGGTATTTGATGAGGCGAAAAGTGTTACGCTTTTAGGAGGTCATTTAAGCCCTAATCCGTAATTATTTGATCAAATTGATGAGGTGAAAAGTGTACCTGTTTTAGGGGGTCATTTAAGCCCTAATTCGTGTTAATATGATCAAATATTGCCTTAAATCGTTCCTATTGTCATTTTAGGTACTTTTAAGAAGAATTCTGGAAAGCACCTCATTTTGGATGTTTTTGGAGCATAAAGTGAAGAAAACGACAAAGTCTCAAAAGAATGCTGGAAATCCTTCCTGACGGCGTCAGAGTCACAAGGTGACGGCGTCAGCCAACCAAGACAAAGGAGTGGATTCTGACTATACGTGACGCCCTAAGAAGAAAATGTGATGTTTACACCTGACGGCGTCAGGTGTTAATAATCCTATGCCGTCAGGTGTATCTAAAGAGCGACGGCTCAGAGCAAGTTTACAAGTGACGACGTCAGAAGTAGATCTAGGCCATCCAAGAACCCTAATGGCGGTGAGCTGACGGCGTCAGAGCGTATAAGCTGACGCCGTCAGAGTGTATTTTCTATATATACTTTTCTATTTTTCATTCATTAGTGTGCAACTTTTTGGGAACAAACCCTAGACGACTTTGACAGCTTTTTCAAGGGTTTTTCACCCTTGATTCTTCCATGTTCAATTAAAGATAAGTCTCCATTCAAATTAATCAATATGTCTATGTGTTGGTTAATTATATCTTATGCTTGTCTTTCAATTAACATGCTAGGCTCGATTTATCTTGTGTTTGCTTAGATCTAATGAAACCTAACTATTGATTATTGGTTGTTGGTGTGTTATTACTTGTATTGGATGATTGTTTATCGATGTTAGGCTTAAGAAAACTGGCCAACCTCCTATATGGTAACGTGCTTGAATGTCTTAAGAAATATGAACCAATGCGTACTAGGTTTTTATGGTTGTATTTAA
The DNA here is from genome assembly GCA_014162995.1 of Artemisia annua. Lineage (NCBI taxonomy): Eukaryota > Viridiplantae > Streptophyta > Magnoliopsida > Asterales > Asteraceae > Artemisia > Artemisia annua. The sequence goes on from LBNU01011049.1 coordinate 26,718, forward strand.
TGCATGAGCGAATTCTAATGATCCCATGTTAGGAGCTTCTAGCAGGCTCGACATAGGTGTGAAGTAGGAGCTTATAGAGTTGGGGAAGTACGTACGCCATCCCACGAATGGTATTAAGGAATACACCCGTCATCCACGCAATTAATACATACTAATTAACCGGTAAAAGTTAGTTAGGGAGTAAGGAAATCTAAGTAAACACACTTGTCTCCATATAAGTTTCACAACCTTTTATTTTCTTGTTATTTTATTTTATTTGCAGTAGTAGTTTTTGGGTTAGTTGACTAGCAACTAATTCCGCCCACTCCTTCAAACCCGAGATTTTACTTACTTTAAAAAAATATAAAAATAGAAAAATAATCATCCCTCATCCTTAGACCTATTAGAGTAGTTTTTCATACCTAACGGACACTATTCCATGTGAGAGAACGATCAATCCCCCGTACTTACCACTACACTATACTACATCGGTCAGGTACACTGCCTGGTGGGATTGCTAGTTTCTCAAGATCCCTTGAGAGGTAAAACCTGTTGCGTGGTCGCAATCCCGCGTATCAAGTTTTTGGCGCCGCTGCCGGGGAATAGTTATTGTTTAGGTTGAATTTTTATTTTATTAGGTCTACTCACTAGATTCCTTTCTAGTGAGATTTTTATTTTATTTTTATAGGATCTTCTTTAGTCTATCTATTTTCTTCGTGTTTTTGTTCTTAACCATCACCATCCGACATCATGGAAGGTGGTAATATCCTTGATCCCAACAACCTACCACCACAACAACCACCACAACCAAACCAACCTTCTAGAGCCCGTACCTTAGGAGAGTACTCCTGTCCTAGCCACCATGGCTATCGAAACACCATTGAGCTCACCCAAGGAGCCAATGTCACTCCCTTGCGATCCGACACCATCCGGTTGGTGCAAAGCGGATGCGCATTCAAAGGACTTCGTTCCGAAGATCCAAATCAACACCTCAAGGATTTCCTTAAGATCGTAAATTCCATAGACCTTGATGTTGCCACTCGAGAGACGACCCGATTGCGTCTCTTCCAATTCTCTCTGCGAGACTATGCTAGACAGTGGCTAGAGCGCCTACCCGCAGGATCCATCACCTCTTGGGATGATCTCACAACTCGCTTCTTAGCTAAATTTTTCCCATCAGGAAGAACTACCAAGCTAAGGAATGATATCTTGATGTTCCAACAACGTCAAGGCGAAACCCTCTACGAGGCATGGACTCGATTCAAGGACCTACTCCAAAAAGTCCCTCATCATGGCATAGACCTTTGGCTCCAAGTCCAAATCTTCTATGACCATATCAATATCCCTACGAGGCAAACCATTGACCAAGCGGCCGGTGGTAAGCTACGTGATCTAAGTGCGGAACAATCATGGGATCTCCTAGAAGATCTTGCTCTCTATGACAACGAAAATTGGAATTATCCCCGTGATTTGAATAAAACGGTCAAGGCAATATCTTTGCCTTCGAATAAGTCAAGCACTTCCGACCGTAGGATCATAGAACTTGAAGACCAAGTCAAGTTTCTTATGAAATCCTACGAAGCTCCTAAACCTTCAAACCAAGTGAACAAAATCACTTCTTCATGCAAATTATGTAGTGGTCCCCACGACAATCGTGATTGCGTGGAACTCCCCGAACAAGCTTTTGCGGACTACGNACGAAAATTGGAATTATCCCCGTGATTTGAATAAAACGGTCAAGGCAATATCTTTGCCTTCGAATAAGTCAAGCACTTCCGACCGTAGGATCATAGAACTTGAAGACCAAGTCAAGTTTCTTATGAAATCCTACGAAGCTCCTAAACCTTCAAACCAAGTGAACAAAATCACTTCTTCATGCAAATTATGTAGTGGTCCCCACGACAATCGTGATTGCGTGGAACTCCCCGAACAAGCTTTTGCGGACTACGCATCCTCGCGTACCGACAGAGCGGGAGACAAGTGGTACACTTTCAAACCCGAGCCAAACACTTACGGTGATTCATACAACCCCTCATGGAGAAATCACCTAAACCTTTGGTGGAAGCAAACCCAAAACGCGCCCCAAACCAATTCTTCCAACCCACCTAATCGTTTTCAACCCAACGGTTCGAACTCGAACCGTACCTTCAACAACAATCCTTCCAGCAACTATGGTAGTACCAATAACTTTGAAGGATTGATGTCCAATTTTATGGCATCTCAAGAAGCTCGTCTAGCAAAGTTTGAAGCCGATTTCAAACAAAAGCAAAGCGAGATGACCAATAAAATTGACACTTTGTTGAAAGTTCTCAATGACCGAGAGATGGGAGCCCTCCCGAGCGACACGGTCAAGAACCCGAAACTAAACGTTAACTCCATTTCTTCAGTTTTGACCGCCAGTTCTTACCCATAATACTATTCGGTCAACGTCATGAGCAGGTGTTTCAAACAAACCAAAATCCCTCAAAAAGACCATGAGAATAAGATATCCAACACTAAATTGGTCAACAACATAGTTGAAATACCTCCCACTCAAAACCTTGACGTAGAATTCAAGGAGCTCCACCTTGAACGTCCGGTTATTGATGTGTTAGAGCGAGCCCCCTACTATAATGCCCTCTTAGAAAGATATGAGAAGAAGCTCAAGTTAGGAGACAAGGGGACCGCCTTCGTTCGGAACAAGCTACCTAAGAAATTAGACGACCCGGGCTTATTTGTCCTTCCATACAAGATCGGTAATTCGAAGGCTTATGACACATTAGCCGATCTTGGCTCAAGCCTTAACTTACTTCCACTACCTCTCTACACCGCCCTCAAACTAGGAAAGCTAGAAGAAACCGAGGTGATAATAGGTTTAGCGGATGGAAGTGTAGCATACCCGGTAGGAGTAGTAAAAGGACGTGGTAGTTCACATAGGGAAGTTGACAATTTTAGCCGATTTCCACGTCCTCGATATGATTAGCGACCCTACATGCCCCTTGTTGATAGAAAGAGGATTTCTAGCCACCGCTAGTGCTATGATTGATTGTAAGGGATCCAAAATAGCGGTAGGAGAAGGAGAAACTTGGTCGGTATATGATGTTAAGAAACATGCCTATGACACCCTTAGGGAATCAACCGATGATAATAGGAGGCCCTCTAGATACGGATCATGGTTAGAAGGAGACTTCATCGGACCCCAAAGCCCATTCTACCTAGAAGAGGAATTTGTAAACCGAACACAAACGGTAGAACAACTTTTGGCTAGGGACACCGAGTTAGATCCCTTTGAAGATCCTCTAGTTTTTAGAAAGATGACCGCCCTCCTAGGAGTCTTGCCAATTAACCTAGCCATGAATAAGTGGAAAAGCGAAGGCGATAAACATAAGTGGAATTGGGAAAAGCCACCTAAGGAAGGAGATGGATCATGGCACATTAAGATGACTCTATGTGATCCGGATGGAGAGAAGTTTGAGAGATCATATTTCACAAAACGCACCAATAGGACACTTCCAACCAAAATCAACCCTAAGGATGTCCTCGATGCGAAACTCACCTACGTAGGATAGGGTGACTTTGAGTCTAGCTACAAGACTCGTTAATAAAGAAAAGCGCTTCTTGGGAGGCAACCCAAGCTTTATTTTTCTTTGAGTGTTTATTTGTTTGTTTGATTTTATTTGTTTCCGTATGTATGATATTCTTCTTGTTATTGATTCATGCTTCAAAAACTAACTTGTGAAAATGCTTTATTTTGTTTTTAACTTCGTCTTAACTACATATAAAGGTATTTTGCAAAAGATAAGTGTAAGGGAAATCTAAATCGGTTTATAAGAACGAATGAACATGAATCATAACAATGTAAATTAACATGCATATTAGTACTTGTTTGAGTCAAATGCTTGTATCGAGTCATAATGATGTTTCTGCAGGAATTCCAGGAAGTAAGGTATAGTTTTTCCAGAAATTTTCCGGAAACTTAACATGAGAATTCTGTCAGATCATTTCTGACGGCGTCAGGCATTATAACCTGACGGCGTCAGGCAGTAATTTTCTGAAATTTTTGAAAGTTTTGTTTTTCTTCCGGAATCATAAAAAGTTTTGTTAATTCTCTAACTTATAATCTCCAGGAATTCTGCAAAAACATTCATTCCACAAGCATTATATCCTATTATAGATTATACCGCCGATTTTACGCGAGGTTCGCCTTTATTGTTTTTCAGGTTAACAGGTTATTTTGGACAAGGAGATGATTTATATTTCGGAAGGGAAGCTTTGAATGTTCATCTTTCTTGGAAGAAGATCTAACCATGTTACCTCACTATCCACACCAAACGAATCAGGGGAGTATTTGTTTCATTCTTTCATTTTCATTACTTTTACATCTTTTATGTGAACATTGGGGACAATGTTCGGTTTAAGTGTAAGGGGGTAAATGAAGACACCTTAGAGAATGCAATTGCTCTTGATTTTTGTTTTTTTGATAGTAAATTTGTAATAAAACCGAGAGAAATATTTGTTAGGGCAATTTTAGCGCCAATTTAAATTTTTTTACAACATTTAGAAGTGAAACTTTGGTCCTAATAAGCGTCTCATGGATAGGAAATTATATGACTAGCACAAAACCGTAGCACTAAAAAATTTTCCACCCCAAATATGTGAGGTTCGCCCCTACAATTAGTAGGAAAAGCTTTCATCTTTAATGCTTGTGTGTGTACCGGTAGCACTTAGATTCTAGAACTTGCGTTAGAACCATCTCAAATCCACAAGTGAGACTACATTCGTGTAGTTAGATCTACTACATGATAAGAGGCATTAGGATTAACCCCTTGTTTTACACCCGTGTTTTTGTTATAATTACGTTGGCTACATTGGTCAAGTAATTCTCCCAAACCCTTTGCGTTGTACCCATTTTTGGTACACGATACCCCTAGTACACCCCTCAGAGCCTATCTTTTCGTTTCGACCTTTGAGCATCTTACTCAAAGTGAGAATTTGTTACACCCCACTTAAATGTACACCCAAATCGCCTTAGCCCACCTTGTATGCACTCATCTTTAGTGCATTATTGTGACAACATTTGTGTTAAGCCATTTGTTAATTATCTAATTGATTACATGGTTGCTAAGTCGAGTCATATCTTGTACATATTGTTTTGGGACGATTGGGACTCATGGGTAAAGTACTAGTTTAATGGAGTAATGGGGAAGAACATCATTATTACCCCCATATGTGCTAAATATTTTAAAAAATACTCCAAGTTTTTCGATTATCTTAATTCGATTCATTAGATTAGTTATTTGTAAAGTATGTAAAAGTTCAAGTGTAAGGGGAGAACCGAGGCCCCTATGATGTATTATTTTGGATGGTAAGGCAAGAGTGTATGAAAAAAAAAAAAAAAAAAAAAAATCGAAAAAATCAAGAAAAAAAATACAAAAAATTAGAAAAAGAGAAGTAGAAAAAAACATACGGACTACCATCCCGTTTCTTTTTATATTTGTTTATGTTTTTGTTATTTCATTTTTAGCTTAAGTTGAGTCGAGTCTTGGCTTAGCAACATTGTATAGTACATCTATTTGATCATAATAATTAACTTGCCACCAGTAAAATACCCTTTATTCCAACCAAACCGTGTTTATCATATCCCCACACCTTACATTACAACCCTTTGGAAAGCCCTCTTTGATAGTTTATCTTAGGTGCTTACGCCTAGTGGAGGAGTAATTGATCCTCTCCCAAGCCTATGGTAATCTATTTGTTATGACAGGTAGTGAGTGATTTTATTCCATTTCAAATGTAGTTATATAGGTTTATAACACCCGAGAGATGAGAGTATCCATACACTATTTGTGAGGTGCTAGTGTATGATTTCCGTGCTTATTATGATTAGGGTCGAGTAACTATTTGTTGTAATTACTTTTATATTAGTGTTAAATGACCCCTAACTCATATTCTGATCGGAATAAAAGCCTATTTGCTTGAGGACAAGCAAATCTCAAGTGTAAGGGTATTTGATGAGGTGAAAAGTGTACCCGTTTTAGGGGGTCATTTAAGCCCTAATTCGTGTTAATATGATCAAATATTGCCTTAAATCGTTCCTATTGTCATTTTAGGTACTTTTAAGAAGAATTCTGGAAAGCACCTCATTTTGGATGTTTTTGGAGCATAAAGTGAAGAAAACGACAAAGTCTCAAAAGAATGTTGGAAATCCTTCCTGACGGCGTCAGAGTCACAAGGTGACGGCGTCAGCCAACCAAGACAAAGGAGTGGATTCTGACTATACGTGACGCCTTAAGAAGAAAATGTGATGTTTACACCTGGCGACGTCAGGTGTTAATAATCCTATGCCGTCAGGTGTAATGCTAAAGAGAGACGGCCCAGAGCAAGTTTACAAGTGACGACGTCAGAAGTAGATCTAGGCCATCCAAGAACCCTAATGGCGGTGAGCTGACGGCGTCAGAGCGTATAAGCTAACGCCGTCAGAGTGTATTTTCTATATATACTTTTCTATTTTTCATTCATTAGTGTGCAACTTTTTGGGAACAAACCCTAGACGACTTTGACAGCTTTTTCAAGGGTTTTTCACCCTTCATTCTTCCATGTTCAATTAAAGATAAGTCTCCATTCAAATTAATCAATATGTCTATGTGTTGGTTAATTATATCTTATGCTTGTCTTTCAATTAACATGCTAGGCTAGATTTATATTGTGTTTGCTTAGATCTAATGAAACCTAACTATTGATTATTGGTTGTTGGTGTGTTATTACTTGTATTGGATGATTGTTTATCGATGTTAGGCTTAAGAAAACTGGCCAACCTCCTATATGGTAATGTGCTTGAACGTCTTAAGAAACATGAACCAATGCGTACTAGGTTTTTATGGTTGTATTTAATGCATGAGCGAATTCTAATGATCCCATGTTAGGAGCTTCTAGCAGGCTCGACATAGGAGTGAAGTAGGAGCTTATAGAGTTGGGGAAGTACGTACGCCATCCCACGAATGGTATTAAGGAATACACCCGTCATCCACGCAATTAATACACACTAATTAACCGGTAAAAGATAGTTAGGGAGTAAGGAAATCTAAGTAAACACACTTGTCTCCATATAAGTTTCACAACCTTTCATTTTCTTGTTATTTTATTTTATTTGCAATAGTAGTTTTTGGGTTAGTTGACTAGCAACTAATTCCGCCCACTCCTTCAGACCCGAGATTTTACTTGCTTTAAAAAAATATAAAAATACAAAAATAATCATCCATCATCCTTAGACCTATTAGAGTAGTTTTTCATACCTAACGAACATTATTCCCTGTGAGAGAACGATCAATCCCCCGTACTATCCACTACACTATAGTACATCGGTCAGGTACACTGCCTGGTGGGATTGCAAGCTTCTCAAGATCCCTTGAGAGGTAAAACCTGTTGCGTGGTCGCAATCCCGCGTATCACAAATATTGCCTTAAATCGTTCCTTTTGTCATTTTAGGTACTTTGGAGAAGAAATCTGGAAAAGGAAGCATTTTGGATGTTTTTGGAGCATAAAAGTGAAGAAAACAACAAAGTCTCAAAACCATGCTGAAAACTGTACCAGACGGCGTCACTCTTTACGAAGTAACGGCATCACGCTTTGACAAAGAGGTGGATGATTTTTACACTTAACGGGCCAGAAAGATTTTGAAGTATTTACACGTGACGGCGTCACGTGTTAATTCACCTAGGCCGTCACATTATAACTTAAAGAGAGACGGCCCATAGACTTTTAAAGAGGGACGGCGTCAAGAGTGGATCTGAGCAATCCGAGAAGAGTTTTGGCGGCGAGGTGACGACGTCACAAGTTAAAACGTGATGCTGTCTAGTTGTAAAATCTATTTATAGTTTTCTAATTTTCATTCATTAGTGTGCAACTTTTGGGAGAACTTAAGGGATAAACCCTAGGTTGTGGAATACTGTATTTTCAAGGGTTTTTCTCCCTTGAATCCTTGATGTTCAATTAAAGATAAGTCTCCTTTCAAATAAATCAATATGTCTATGTGTTGCTTGATTATATCTTATGCTTGTCTTTATTTTAACATGCTAGGCTAGGTTTCTCTTGTGTTTTCTTAGATCTAATGAAACCTAGCTATTGATTACTTGTTGTTGGTTTGTTTGTGATTGTTGTGGGTGGGTGATGTCGATGTTAGGCTTAAAAAAACTGGCTAACCTCCTATATGGTAACTTCCTTGAACGTCTTAAGAAACATGAATCGGATGTGTACTACGATTATATGGTTATATTTAATGCATAAGCGAATTCTAGTGAACCCATGTTAGGAGCTTTTAGTCGACTCGATATAGGAGTGAAGTAGGAGCTTATTGTTGGGTATTACAGATTTGATGATACAAAACAAGAAGAATGAAACATGAAGGGCTTGAAGTGACAAGAAGGGAAACTACAAAAAGATGGAGGATTTGGAAGATTCTAGAAGAATATTTAGTTTCCTAATTATATTAGAATTGTCTTTCTTGTAAACCTTAATCCTCTAGTATCTAAAGAGGACATAGGTCATTAGTTTAATTGTACGTACAAGATGTAAACACCAAAGGTGTGTGTGTGTGGGAACCTAGGCGTAGGGATTTGGGAAAACGCCTAGGGTTTAGTTGTTTAGCTGGTTAATCAGCCTCAAGGTCGAGTCCTTGATCCCTGTTACAAGGTGTGTAACATGTTCTACCTTGATCAAGTAGAATTGGGGCTGTAGATGTTTGTATGTTAGAGATGATAATGAAAAACCTTGTTGATAACATTGATGTTCTTATTTATTATTCTGCTGCATTTTATTCAATGTTATTATTCCTAGATGATTAAAAGGTTTAACAGCCTGGAGCCCATAACGATCAAGAGTATTGGGTTCCTACATGTGGTATCAGAGCCGTACCCTCATGATGAGTCAAACTCTTTCTTGTCTGCTAAACATGGTGAGTTGAATACCATTTGTTGTGTAGTACAAATACTAACACCATGTGTTTCTCAAAACAATTTGTTGGAGTTTTCTATTGTTTTGGATTCATTTTTAGTAAGCATTTTGGTGTTCTTCATGGAGGGCAATTTGAAACATTGGAAGGCTTGGATTGGAAGTGTGATATTGGTTAGTGGTGGTCAAGATCATATTTGCATATGTTCCCTATTTGTTGATAACAAAAAGGGGAAGAGATGTTAGAGTTAGATGATTAGAGTGGTATGATTGGTTTCATTCATGGTGAGATTTAATTATCTCAACTTCTCTACTTCATCTAGGGAAGTTCGTACAAGAAGGTGTTTGTTTTGTCATCATCAAATAGGGGAAGATTGTTGGGTATTATAGATTTGATGATACAAAACAAGAAGAATAAAACATGAAGGGCTTGAAGTGACAAGAAGGGAAACTACAAAAAGATGGAGGATTTGGAAGATTCTAGAAGAATATTTAGTTTCCAAATTATATTAGAATTGTCTTTCTTGTATACCCTAATCCTCTAGTATATAAAGAGGACATAGGTCATTAGTTTAATTGTACGTACAAGATGTAAACACCAAAGGTGTGTGTGTGTGTGGGAACCTAGGCGTAGGGATTTGGGAAAATGCCTAGGGTTTAGTTGTTTAGTTGGTTAGTCAGCCTCAAGGTCGAGTCCTTGATCCCTGTTACAAGTTGCGTAACATGTTCTACCTTGATCAAGTAGAATTAGATCTGTAGATGTTTGTATGTTAGAGATGATAATGAAAAACCTTGTTGATAACATTGATGTTCTTATTTATTATTCCGCTGCATGTTATTCAATGTTATTATTCCTAGATGATTAAAAGGTTTAACAGCCTGGAGCCCGTAATGATCAAGAGTATTGGGTTCCTACACTTATAGAGTTAGGGAAGATCGTACACGGCCCTACGAATGGTTTAAAGGAATACAAGCCGTCATCCACACAATTATAACAAACCAACTAACCGGTAAAAGATAGCTAGGGAGTAAGGAAATCTAAGTAAACACACTCTTCTCCATATAAGTTTCACAACCAATTTACTTTTCTTGTCATTTTATTTTATTTGCATTAGTAGATATTTGGGTTAGTTGACTAGCAACTAATTCCGCCCACTCTTCCAAATACCTGAGATTTTTACTTGCTTTCCATAAAATATAAAAATACAAAAAAGAATCATCCCTCAACCCTTAGACCTAAACTAGAGTAGTTTTCAATCCTAACGACACTATTCCCCGAGAGAACGATCAATCCCCCGTACTTGCCACTTCACTATACTACATCGGTCAGGTACACTGCCTGGTGGGGGTTGTAAGCTTCTCAAGATCCCTTGAGAGGTAAAACCTATTGCGAAGGTTGCAAAACCCACGCATCAACCTCCCAACACTTACAGCCCCTCGCCTGAAAGAGGAGTTGATAATGTACCTTTCCGCGGCAAAAGAGGCTATCAGCGCCGTCCTATTAGCTGAAAGGGGAACAAGCCAAATGCCCATATACTTCATCAGCCGTGCCCTGCAAAATCCGAAGATAAACTACAGCCCGATGGAAAAACTGGTGCTAGCACTAGTCCACGCGGCTAGGAGACTCTGAAGGTATTTCCAAGCCCATCCAATTGTGGTTATCACTGATCAACCAATCAGACAAGTACTGGCACAAACAGAGAAAACAGGGAGAATGACAAAATGGGCTATCGAGTTGGGTGAGCACGATATCAACTACAGACCGCGGACAGCTATTCGGGGACAAGTGTTGGCTGATTTCATAGCAGAAGTACCAGAAGAGGAGACCGCGGCAATCGAATCGTCCGCAGAAGAATTACCTTATGCAGAACCGTGGAACCTGTATACGGACGGATCCTCATGTCAAGAAGGCTCCGGAGCTAGACTCATCCTGACAAACCCGCAAGGCATGGAGTTCACATATGCTCTTCGTTTCTAATTCCAAACATCAAACAATGAGGCAGAGTACGAGGCATTGATAGCCGGCTTACGGATAGCTGAACAAATGGGCATGAAGGACCTAGCCGTAAATGTTGATTCACGACTGGACGCAAACCAGATCAACGGCTCGTATGTAGCCAAGGAAGGAGCTATGGTCCAATACTTAGCAAAGGCAAAAGCTTTGATGTAAGGTTTCAGGACATTCTCGATAAGGCAAGTTCCGCGGAGCCAAAATAAGCAGGCGGACGCGTTGAGCCAAATCGCCTCCACCAGCTTCGCCCATCTGACCAAGCAAGTGCTAGTTGAAGTGCTCAAAGAAAAATCTATTAAGGAAAAGGAAGTGATGCCCATGGTAGAAGAAGAGGGTGACACATTAACACCGCTCTTTGAATATCTGCAAAGTGGAGTGCTACCGGCCGAAAAAAAGAAAACCCGGAAGTTGAAGATAAAAACAAGGCAGTATGTCATAATAGACGGCACTCTGTTCCGGAAATCCTTCCTAGAACCATGGCTCCATTGTGTAGGCCCGCTGCAAGCTAATTACGTAATCAGGGAAATTCATGAAGGATCGTGCAGCATGCACTCTGGCCCGCGGGCCATAGTTGCAAAAGCACTCAGATCCAGGTACTACTGGCCCAGCATGCACAAGGACGCGAGAGAAGTCATTAAAAGATGTCAAGACTGCCAAGTTCACCGGCCAGTGCCCAAGAATCCGCGGCATAACCTGGTTCCCATCACCTCTCCCTGGCCGTTCGACAAATGGGGTCTAGACATCAGCGGCCCATTCCTGGAAGCCCTAAGGAAGATAAAATACTTGATAGTGGGAATCGATTACTTTACGAAGTGGATTGAAGCTAAGCCCCTTGCAACCATCACCGGCAACCAGGTGAAGAAATTCGTTTGGGACAACATAGTGTGCAGGTATAGTCTTCCGGGGGAAATTGTGTTGGATAACGGCAAGCAATTCAGAGATAACCCTTTCAAGGATTGGTGTGAAAAGCTCAACATCAAGCAGCGGTTTGCGTCTGTCAAGCATCCGCAGGCAAATGGCTTGGTAGAAAGAGCGAACAGAAGTCTTGGATAAGGAATTAAAGCAATGATAGACCAAGGAAAGAGGGACTAGCTAGAGGAAGTTCTGCATGTGCTATGGGCTCAACGAACAATCATATAGTCCAGCAACGGAGACACCCCGTTCTCCTTGACCTATGGCACGGAGGCTGTGATTCCGGTCGAAATAGGAATGCCATAGCTAAGATGCATGATATGTGCTAAATTACACATATCTTTCACCTTAGTTTAAGTGTAGAATAGACCAAAAACTAACGCGAAACGCCAAAGATATCGTGTTTTTGTGTTTATGACTGTGCAGGTGTGGATATTGCATAAATGGCACGAAAACCAACCAAAAAGCCCTAAAAGAGCACGAGATCTGGAAAAGAGTCAAAGAAGCCGAGTCAAAGATGATATTTACTCAAGTAAAGCCCGTGACGATGTTTTCATTACTTAAAGGCTCGTGAATATGAAAGAGATACTTAACCGAAGATTAAAGATGATTATATTATATAAGCTTCCAAAATTCGAGCAAGTGATCACTTTTATATCATCGAAGACTTATTGAAGACTCGTCAACACAATTCCTCAAGATTACAAGGACTATAGATTACTTTTTATAAGTCATTAGCTAGTGTAGCAAAAGTTTATGTGTTATTTTCATGAGATGTAGAAGATAAGGGGGCTAGTTGTAAAAAGAATCCACCATGGATCCTTTAAATACC
>LBNU01011049.1:47253-59637 GCA_014162995.1 Artemisia annua
TGATATGTGCTAAATTAACACATATTCCTTTTTCCACCTTAGTTTAAGCGTAGAAATAGCACCAAAAAACTTAAACCGCGAAAAACGCCCAAAGATATCGTGGTTTTTTTTTGGTTGGTTTTTAATGAACATTGTGCAGGTGGTGGATATTTTGCTTAACAATCACAAAATGCAACATAAGTAGCCCCGAAAAGAAGCACGAGAGGTTGGAAAAGGAGTTTAAGAAGCGAGGGGTCCAAAAAGTTGGAATATTCCACTCAAGAAAAGGCCCGTGACGAAAAGGTTTCAATTACCTAAAAGGCCCCTCGAGGAATATGAAAGAAATTTACTTAAATCGAAGAAATAAAGGAAAGATTAAACTTTATTAAGCCTTCCCCAAAAAAATTCCCCGAGCAGTTGAATTTACTTTAAATAATCATTGGAAAGAAACTTTATTTGAAAGACTCCGTCCAACTTTAAAATTTCCTCCAAGAAAATTAAAAAGGATAAAGATTTAAAAGATTTACCTTTTTTTATAAGTTTTTCCCGTTAGCTAGTTGTATAGAAGGTTTAAAATGAAGTCCCTAATTACATGAGAAATTGTAGAAGAATAAGGGGCTTTAGTTGGTAAAAAAGGAAATCCACCCCATGGAATCCTTTTAAAAATACCCAAAACCCTTTATGCTTCTTTAAGTAGCTAAGTCCTTTTTTTAATTTTTGTAAGCCTTTTTTTTTTTACTAGTTCCCCTTAATTTTTTAACAAGTTTAAATTTTTTCCTTTAAAAACATTTAACTTGTCATTTTAAAGTATTTAGTTCATTTTAATGTCATAATTTCTTTCTTAAAGCCTTTTAACTTGCTTATTTTTGCTTTATTTTACAGTCCCTTTTCATCTTATTCCCCTAGCTTATCCTTCTTCCTACCTTTGATTTCAAATTAGCCTCCACAAAGTTGCCACCACCTTTTCAATGAAATCTATTTTTTCGTGCCCTATATATCCAATGGGGTGGTGTTTTTTATTTTGGGGTCTTGGGTAGCTTGCGAAAGGCTTTTTGTTAAGTTTTTTTTTAACTTTTTTACAAGTTTTTTTGAGTTCATTATTTTAGCTTTTCCTAAGTTTAAATTTTTTGGGAGTTAAATAGCTTTTTTTTATTTACAAGCCCTAAAAATATGTTTTGCTTATTTTGACTTATTGGTTGTTCTAAAGCTTATTTTGAGTATTGGTTTAGCTTAATATTGAGTCCAAATAAGTTTTTACAAAGTTTTTATAAAGTTTTTACGTGAAAAATTAATACAGTAGATTCTTAGTTTTTATAGCGAGTATGGAGTAGTTTAGGGTTTAGAAGCGAGTATGGTTTACTTCCCATAGCGAGTTTGCTATTTTCCTTTTATGCTAGCGAGTTTGTTTCTTGGCTAGCGAGTTTGGTTTTATAGTTATCTAGCGAGTATGGTTTTGTTTTAGGTTTAGCGAGTTTCATTTTAAAGTTTCTAGCGAGTTTGGGTTCACAAAAGTGCCTAGCGAGTTTGGTCCTTAAAGCCTAGCGAGTATGTGTTTTGATCTAAGAGTCTAGCGAGTTTGGTTTTTGTTTTGTATAGCGAGTATGGTTTTATGTAGCTAGCGAGTTTGGTTGTCCTAGGCTTAGCGAGTTTGGTCTCAATAGGGTCCTAGCGAGTTTGTTTAAAGTCTTGTGTCAGTTTCATTTTTAGTTTAAGTCTTTGAGTCGTGTCTTGTTTTCTTCTCTTCTTTTCTTACTTCTTTTACAAGCCGAGCTAGGCTTTTGATTTCTCCATCGTTCTTCGAGTGGAGTTTTGTTTGGGTCATTCCTAAACGAAACTCTGCCGAATTTTCTTTGATTTCTTTTAACTTAGTCTATTTCTCTTTTAACCTGTCTTACTTTCTTTAAACGTTTACTTCACTTTTCTTTTATCTAAAACCACAAAAACATTTTACACTATTATTCTATTTTCATTTCTTTTATTTACTTTATCTTTATTTCTCTTATTTCTTTCTTTTACTTCTTTTTACGTTTATGTTTTCTTTTCTCGTTCATTTTAATTTCTTTTCTCACGTTTTACTTTTCTTAAAGTTTTAAATAACGTTTGGTAGAGTTATTAAACCAAAAACATATCTTTAAACCCATTCACATCACATAACTCACGGTTTTGAACGACTAAGATCAGTTCAACCCTCGTTGGGACTACGACCCGAGGTACTTAAGCTTCACCGCTTGGTCTGCCTCGATCATGAGTAGACCTAATAAAATAAAAATTCAACCTAAACAATAACTATTCCTCGGCAGCGGCGCAAAAAACTTGATGTGCGGGATTGCGACCACGCAACAGGTTTTACCTCTTAAGGGATCCCAAGAGGCTTACAACCCCACCAGGCAGTGTACCTGACCGATGTAGTATAGTGTAGTGGTAAGTACGGGGGATTGATCGTTCTCCACAGGGAATAGTGTTCGTTAGGTATGAAAAACTACTCTAATTAGGTCTAAGGGTGAGGGAAGATTATTTTTGTATTTTTTAATATTTTATGAAAGCAAGTAAAATCTCGGGTTTGAAGGAGTGGGCGGAATTAGTTGCTAGCCAACTAACCTAAAAACTACTATTGCAAATAAAATAAAATAACTAAAACTAAGTGGTTGTGAAACTTATATGGAGACAAATGTGTTTACTTAGATTTCCTTACTCCCTAACTATCTTTTACCGGTTGGTTAGTGTGTATTAATTACGTGGATGACGGGTGTATTCCTTAATACCATTCGTGGGGTGGCGTACGTACTTCCCCAACTCTATAAGCTCCTACTTCACTCCTATGTCGAGCCGGCTAAGAAGCTCCTAACATGGGATCATTAGAATTCGCTCATGCATTAAATACAACCATAATAACCTAGTACGCATTGGTTCATGTTTCTTAAGACGTTCAAGCAAGTTACCGTATAGGAGGTTAGCCAGTTTTCTTAAGCCTAACATCGATAAACAATCATCCAATACAATTAATAACACACCAACAACCAATAATCAATAGTTAGGTTTCATTAGATCTAAGCAAACACAAGATAAATCTAGCCTAGCATGTTAATTGAAAGACAAGCATAAGATATAATTAACCAACACATAGACATATTGATTAATTTGAATGGAGACTTATCTTTAATTGAACATGGAAGAGTCAAGGGTGAAAAACCCTTGAAAAGGTTGATAAAATCGTCTAGGGTTTGTTCCCAAAAAGTTGCACACTAATGAATGAAAAATAAAAAAGTATATATAGAAAATACACTCTGACGGCGTCAGGTTATAGTCTCTGACGCCGTCAGCTCGCCGCCATTAGGGTTCTCGAATGGCCTAGATCTACTTCTGACGCCATCACTTGTAAACTAGCTCTTGGCCGTCTCTCTTTAACATTATACCTGACGGCCTAGGATTATTAACACCTAACGCCGTCAGGTGTAAACATCACAATTCTTGCTTAGGGCGTCACGTATAGTCAGAATCCATTCCTTTGTCTTGGTTGGCTGACGGCGTCACCTTGTGACTCTGACGCCGTCAGGAAGGATTTCCAGCATTCTTTTGAGACTTTGTCGTTTTCTTCACTTTATACTCCAAAAACGTCCAAAATGATGTGTTTTCCAGAATTCTTCTCAAAAGTACCTAAAATGACAAAAGGAACGATTTAGGGCAATATTTGATCATATTAACACGAATTAGGGCTTAAATGACCCTCTAAAATGGGTACACTTTTCACCTCATCATGTATGTAATATTACTAGTGACTAATAAAGATGTTAAACTTAAAGTCACTCATACACCAATTAGAAAAAGTGAACCTAACATTAAATGTTGAGGGGAGCTAGGTTCTCACATGAGCGGTTGAATGACGGTGATGGTGGTGTTGATGGAAGAGTAAAACTTAATGATTGTACGAAGGGAGTGTGAAATAATTTTTTTAGGGAAGGTGTTATAACCAAGAATCAGTATTCAGGAGGTCGAGGTTGATCAAAGAATATGAAATCCATGACTATTTTAGAGAGAGAAAGTAGAGAGAAGGTGAGGTGAAAAACAAAGATATTTTTATTATTAAGATAAGCTTGCACACCCACACCCCTCAAGTGAAGCCTTAAGGGGTTTATATAGGGCAAACATAAGACAACTATTACAATATGACATTAGTAGTCCCTGCACTATATGCATTCTAGTTGTCTACTCCAATTCACGTAAATATCGCTCAGCTTCATTTCTAACAATCTCCCTCCAGCTGGAGATATACGTGAATTGGTTACAATGATCCCTACAAGTAAAATAAAACAATCAAAGTAAGCGCGGCAATGCTGAGGAAGACTTCATAGCTCTTTTTTCTTCATAAATATTCTCAGCAATCTTTCTTTACTTGCAGATGAATCATGTACTAATCTAATTGGGTTATTACTCCCTCCCAATTAGTAAGCCCTTTTCTTTTACACGCTCCCTCCCAAATTGACAACCCGTTTGATATAACCTTGATGCTTGAAAGAAGAAGTGTCTCTGAATTCTGTTCAAATTGTCTTCAGTCTCTTGCACAGCGGAAAATGGATCATAGACTGATAATCTGTAACTTCTTCGCGGGTTTGTTTGGGGAGCATCATATCGACATCTTCAACTCACTTAGAATGCTTTCAGTTCTTCAATAAAAGCGCCGATGTACACATTTCTCCCTCCAAGATGATGACGATCTTTCGGAATCATCATAAATATGTGTACATAAACATATCAACTGAAAGCAACATACAAATCAATACCCCATGAGTTGATGTCGATAACTATTCTCTCTACAATTCTTCTCAGATCAACCTCTTATCAAACCTCTTTTCACTTCCTCTGGCTAATAGTAAGTGACCACGTATGGAGACAACCCGATATGACAAACTTGAGATTGAAGTAAAATTCCCAGACTTGTGACTTATGCTTGTACTATCCTGGATTAAGAACCTATACTGAGCACATCTCTCCTTACTAAATAGGTAGTGGCATATACCCATCCTTCCATCCTTTCTTGTATATATCCTCCTCTTGAACAATCCATAATTTTATGTGACACTGAGCACTACAATGTAACTCCTTAAAGTGATAGCTATTGTGAGCATTAAGAACCAACTTATGCGTTTATAGATCTCACACATAACTAGATGTCCAAGTCTTAATCACTATATCATGAATGCTTAAACAAGGATCTCCAAAAGTCTTTTATCCAACCAACCCCTAGACCTTGAGATACTAAGTACACGTACCCGTAAATCGTCACTTCAAGCTCAAATAAGCAATAAAAAATGATCCTCGTAGTCACATTTCGATAACGTCTAAAATTTAGCCATGAAGTTATGTATCATGATTCTTGATCAGGATCTTTTTAAGCAAAACATGGTGTGTTATGAGGTGTGATATATTGGTATTTATGTAATGAAACAAATGAATTGAATCATGTTCTGTATAAGGTCTACCAATGATATCATGAAGTGGGTGAGGTGATATATTGATATTTATGTAAATGAAACAAGTTAATGAATCATGTTCTGTATACGGTCTACCAATAATATCATGTATCGGGTGAGGTGGTATTAGGGTTTAGGTTTAGTGATTTCATATTTTTCCCTCCAAAAATTGAAATTGAAAAATTTCTCGCCCAAACTATGAAAATCACTATGAAATGCGAGTCTAAGGTTGCACGAAAAATTTGAGTTTTAAAAATTTTTACGCCAAATTTTACCGAAAAATTTGAATTTTGGCTAAAATTTGAATTTTTGGTCAAAATTTTCAACGTTATACCAAATTTTGAATCTCGCGTAAAAGTTGAACGTTTAAGCTCCCGAAGAAAATAAATTTTACTCAAATTTTCCCGCCAAAATACTCGCAAAAACCTAGAGTGATACTCGCAAATAACTGTCAATACTCGCTATCTTGAGCGCATACTCGCTAAACTCTTCAGCCCATACTCGCAATTCAGCCCATACTCGTAAGATTTTTGATACTCGCAAATTACAAGAAAATTGAGCAGAGTTTTGTTTGATACTCGCAAGATGATATCCTTACTCGCAAGCGATAAGGAAATAAGAAGGCTTACTCGCCAAAATAAGAGTGATACTCGGAAAGAAAAAATGATACTCGCAGAAACCAAAAACTGATACTCGCAAAAACACCCAAATTTCCTTACTCGCAAAACCCTAAAATCCATACTCGCAAAGGAACAGAAACCCACGACTCAGCCTTTAAAATACCACGCTAATCACCATAAAAACCCAATAATCAAACCCACGAAACACTAGCAGCTTATACGCAAGATTAAATGAAACCCTAGATATTTTATGGTGCTAAAACCACTCGACCAGCCACATGACGCATCAAAGAGCCATCAAAACCCACGACAAGCTACCTAAAACACCCAAAAACACCACGAATCGCCTCTGGTTAGCTCTGATGCCACTTGTTATGACCAAGAATCGTTATTCAGGTGGTCGAGGTTGATCAAAGATGATGAATATCTTCATGGTTTTAGAGAGAGAAAGTAGAGAGAAGGTGAGGTGAAAAACAAGATATTATTATTAAGAAAGATAAGCTTACACACCCACACCCCTCAAGTGAAGCCTTAAGGGGTTTAAATAGGGCAAACATAAGACAACTATTACAATATGACATTAGTAGTCCCTGCACTATATGCATTCTAGTTGTCTACTCCAATTCACGTAAATATCGCTCAGCTTCATTTCTAACAGAAGGGTATATTGTTTTCAGATTAAAGTTTATATGAATAAATTTGAATATAAATAAATATTTTAAACTTTCAAAGAATATTGACGTAAGTATGAAATTTGAAATAATAATAGACAAAAGATCAATATATATCTCATATTTGTCATAGATTCAATAAACCTATCTTAGCCATCTATTTTTCATCATAGTTAATAAAAAAACTATTTTCCACCATTTTTTTAAAAATAAACATATCTTACAAACAGTAAATCTTCAATCTACGAAAATATACCATCGCGACGAGAATTAAATTATCTTTTCATAAAAATGCGCTTCGATACACTTTCTTTTTTTTTCAAAATTTCCGACGAGAAAAATCACATGTGATTTGTAAAACTCACATGTGATTCATTTTAAAAGTCACACGTGATTTATCTGAATCACATGTGAGTTTTTTAGACGGATTTTTTTTAAAAAAAAAAAATAGTCGAAAGTATATAGAACTGCATATCTATAGAAAGATATTTTAATTCTCGTCGCGATGATATAATTTTTTTCGCGTAACAATTTGGTTTGAAAAATATTTAATTTTTAAAAACTGGGTGAAAGTTTATTTATTTTGTGCGGAAAACTAGAAGGGGGTTGAATAGTTTTACGTCTTTTTCGTTTTATAAAACTTGGTTACAAAATCTAGATTCTAGTTTATGAAAGCTTTGTTTCTAAAATATAGAAACAAGTTTATTCAATATATTTGTTTGAAAAACACTTGATTAGATTTTAGTGTAAAAACTACAATATTATCTACACATATATGTCCTTTTAGTTTGGTTATATGAAATTGGTTTTGTGAATGAATCTTAGTTTGATCTTTATGTGAAATCAATATATGCATAATTTAAGTAATTATAACTATAAGCAAGATGTAAGTAAGTAAGTTAAGTGAAGAGTAAGAAATGGAAAGATCAAACCGAGAGACAAAGGCTTTATAGTGGTTCGGCTACAAGGACACCTTCCTTGCCCTACTCCACTCCCAAAGCACCGAACTCGAGAGTTTTCTTCACTAAGTCAATATGCTCCCTTATGGCGGAGAAAACCGTACACACCTTAGCTTACACCAATTTAACGACACAAAGCTAAATGTCGAGTTCTAATCATAGCTAGAACCAATCTTACAACTTCAATCACACCATAACTTCTTCACACCTTTTTACACCTTCTTCACTTCTTCACAACTTCTTGTTTCTTCACTACTTGATGTCTTCTATCTTTTC
This sequence comes from Artemisia annua, assembly GCA_014162995.1. Classification (NCBI taxonomy): domain Eukaryota; kingdom Viridiplantae; phylum Streptophyta; class Magnoliopsida; order Asterales; family Asteraceae; genus Artemisia; species Artemisia annua. The sequence continues at coordinate 55,227 of LBNU01011049.1, forward strand.
ACTACTTCACACCTTCTAGTTTATCACACCTTCAGTACTTCTACTTCTTCACTACTTCAAGGCTTCTACGTACTACTTCAAGGCTTCTATGTTTTCAATACTCCAAGGCTTGTATGGCTTCACTTCTTCAAGGCTTGTATGTCTTCACTACTTTAAGGCTTGTATGTCTTCACTACTTCAATACACTTCTACTTCTTTACTTCTTGTACTACTTGCCACTAATCCTATTCACCTCTACTTTTTCACTTCTTACACCACCTCACACTTTCAACAAATTTAGATCCTATGTCTATATCTAACTAACCAATATACACACCTAATACACCAAAGAATAAATGATTTACAAGATGAAATGAACAAACAACTTAGATAGCAAGATGATACTAAGTTGTAATACTTCTAGTCTTGATTGATAGAAGTATTCTTCTCTTTGCACTTGGGTGTTGAAGCTTGAATCAATTGGAAACAAATGCTTATGATTATATGATCAAAGAATTGATTTAAAGAGATTTGGGCAGAAAGTTTTTGTCGAAAAAGGTAAGAAAATACTACAGGAATGAACCAGTATTTATAGGCAAAGCTGGGGGGGTCAGGAGCGTGGCCGGTCCCCTTAATTAAGGGGCCGGTCCCATTAATAATTATGGGGGCCGCCTAGTTAATTAAGGGGGCCGCCCCTTCTGAACGTTGCCCAGCTTTGTCTTTTTGTGGGGAAGGTTTTTCTGGAACATTTTTGCCATTTTTGGTTGAAAATTTGAATTCATATATTTATAATGATATAAACATATTCTTTTATTTCCAAAAGTGATTTTGTAAAAGATATAAAATGTTTGTGACATTTTATAAAAAATTTAGTGATTAAGAAAATGTTCCTTTGATCATATAATGCATTAGACACTTTGTTTATTCATACCTTAAGTGATTAGTTGGTTAGAGTGAATATTTACTACTAAATACTTGTTTACGTCATAATCTTTGGTTTAATGAGTTTTCATTTTGTGATTATCAAAACATAGAGGTATTGAAAAATATGAATAACGTTTTTTGGCATTATTTATATCAACAATCTCCCCCTTTTGATGATTACAAAACCGAAACTCATTAAATCCAAAAATACATTTTTAGACAAGTATTTAGTGAGTTTATATTCACTTCTCCCCCTTTTTGTAGAATCAAAAAGGTTCAAGCCAATAAGTTAAAAGCTCTCCCTCGATGTGTGCTCCCCCTCGTTTGAGGGCACCAAGGGTTTGAGTTATGGAATACTTGCAAGAAAAATATTAGAATCACAAGCATATGCATACATATATATATATATATATATATATATATATATATATATATATATATATATATATATATATATATATATATATATATATATATATATATATATATATATATATATATATATATATATATATATATATATATATATATATATATATATATATATATATATATATATATATATATATATATATATATATATATATATATATATATGAAATAATAGCAACAATCATGGCAACAAGAGATTATAAAGAACACATAAAAAAACATTCATTAATAAGAGATAACTATGTCAAACACATAGTCATTGTTACATCATGCATAATACTAGATTTCTAAAACTAAGTAGAACATCCTAGTTTGCCAAAAGAGAGCGTCAATGAACTTGCTTGTATTCCAAAATCTTGAGCTATTTTATTTTGAAAAATGAAAGTTATAAGCATATAGTATGCTTAAATTAGGGTGGTTAAGTGAAGGTTATGTTGTTGGCTCAATGGAGGTATGACTTTGGTTGCATGGAGGTTTGAGGATTTTGTGGTGGAGAGCTTGAAGGTGGTGAGTTTGGAATGGAGTTTGTTGGTTGAGAGAGTGGATGTTGTTCAAGGGATGGTGTTGGTTGAGATCTAGTAAGAAGATACTCGATCCAAGTAAAGTGCTCATTCAATGCAATGGTTTGTTGTTGGAGGAAGATGCAACAAGGACAATTGTTGACATGCTTCTCAATTTGATTTGGATTGTGAGGTGATGAGGGTGAGCTAGATGAAGGTGGATCCAAATTNTAAAAACATAGTCATTTGTTACAACAAGCATAATACTAAAATTCTAAGTTAAGTAGAACATCCTAAATTGCCAAAAGAGAGCATCAACGAACTTGCTTGCATTCCAAAAGCTTAAGGTATTTTATTTTTGAAAAGTGAAAATTATAAGCATATAATATGCTTAAGTTTGGGTGGTTAAGTGAGGGTTATGTTGTTGGCTTAATAGACGTATGTTTTTGGTTGCATGGAGTTTTAAGTATTTGGTGGTGGAGAGCTTGAAGGTGGTGAGTTTGGAATGGAGTTTGTTGGTTGAGAGCTTGGATGTTGTTCAAGAGATGGTGATGGTTGAGATCTAGTAAGAAGATACTCGATCCAAGTAAAATGCTCATTCAAAGCAATGGTTTGTTGTCGGAGAAAGATTCAACAAGGGCAATTGTTGACATGCTTCTCAATTTGATTTGGGTTGTGTGGTGATGAGGGTGAGCTAGATGGAGGTGGATCCAGATTGCGTTGAGCAAGATGTAAGGCTAGAAGGGCACTAAGCTCATGTGCTTCCTTTAGTTCCTCAACGAACTTCAAGTGTTCGGAGGAGGGTGATGGTGGTGGAGTATGGTTGTTGTCTTGGGTGAATGTTTGAACATGCAACATAGGAATGGCATGTGAAGTTGTAGGATGTGGTGGTGGCACTCTTGGTGGTGGAGACATGTTTGAGCTTGGGTAATCATGAAAACATGATGTAGGTATGGATGAAAGGGATGTTTCATGAGTGGATTGTGTTTTTGTTGAATGAGCAATATGTGAAGTGTTGGAAATGAGGTTAGGATTGTTGTTTTGGGATTGTGCATGCTCATCATATGAAGGAGCATTGGTGGAAGCAATTATGGGTGATTGGTTGTGTTTGTAAGATGGGTCATTTGTGTGAGTATGTACGTGGTTTAGGTGTTGGTTGATTTGGAACAACATCACTTTAGTTTTAACAAGAGTCAATCTTTCTCCTCCAAACGGGTCTTATGGAGATCTTTGCAACTCTTAAGATCTTAGATCTTGGGTTGTTGGGAGATTACATGTTTGGTTGGATGAGCATTAATGATGGAGGAGAAGTATTTATAATGTAAGAAAAGTGTGGTTTAGGAAGGTAAATTTTGAGGGGTAGTTTAGGACAAAATGTGTTTGTGAATTTTGAGAAGTATAGGGTGAAATGGGCCAAAAAGTGAAAAAGAAAACAGTAATCCCCGACCATCAGATGGCCGATCCCCTTAAATAGGGGCCGGTCCCCTTAATAATTAAGGGGGCCGCCTTGTAATTTAAGGGGGCCGCCCATCTGGTGTTTCCCAGGTTACCAAAAATGGGTTTTTGGCAGAAATTTTTTGAGAAGGTTGTATGTTTGGATTTGATTTCAAGCAAATTTATCTCTTTGAGGCAATATAGGATATCCTAGTCATGTATACGAAACAAGTTATCCACAAAGATTAAGTGAACAAGTATAATTTAATTAACATGCAACCTACTTATCAAGCAAGTAAATCATATGAGCTAAGAAACAACAAATCATGTCAAGCATATGATTAAATAATAAGATTAATAAACTAGTTCATTGATTCTAAGTAGAGCCTATGTGCAACAAAAGGAGAGATATGATTATAAGGACATCAAGACTTGTTGCAAACAAGATTCAAGTAGGCAAACCATGATTCTCTTGAAATGATTTGGTTTTAATATGAGTGTCATGTACATAAAAATATATGACAAATTGTCACACCCCCAAAATCGGGTGGCAGCGGAATGGAATTCCGAGGGAGTGACGTTCATGGAATACAAAGTACAAGGAAATAAAGAATGACCTCTAAGTGAGTCATTTTAAAACAAGCGTTTGATTTAAACATAAGCGTTTACAAAAGCGTTAAGTTTCAGAGTTTCACCATCAAAATGTAAGATTTTAATACATAACCAAACGCTAAGTAATGCAAAGAAATCTTCATCATGATGTGCTTCCAAAATGTGACTCGATACGCATTCCATACATACTAAAGCAAACTTCATTTAGTTACCTAAAAATACACGCTAAAATGTCAACATAATTGTTGGTGAGATCATAGGTTTAGTAAACAAGTAATCCGCGGAACACAAGATTTTAATAAGGACAACCATTATAACAAATACAATGTTAACCCAAAAATAAAATACAATGCCTTAAGCTCATGACCCCGAAGCTCGACGTAATCGTATACTATCAAGTATAATAATAATGCCCCAATGAGTGTTTGCCAGGCACTCGGAATTAATCCGAATGGTATGCGTCCGTTTAACAAGTTGGCGCGACCAACCCGGACGGGGTGTCAACCCAAATAGATCTATTCATAACATCC